>JAIFHC010000617.1:0-50000 GCA_021229015.1 Solen grandis | reverse complement strand
AAGAGCTGCACTGACAAAGGAATTACACAACTATTAAACCAACAACAAAATCTATTACATGTTAGACCATTCAGACACTAATCATCAAGCTGGTTACCACGACCGAGTATCTTTTTTAAAGATATTTCTTGTTTAATATTAAATTTTAACTTTTTTATATCCAACACATTTTTTTCTTGGAAGCTATTACCTGGACCTATTCAGATATCTTCCTAACTCACTGTTGCAGAAATTTGTGCTAAATCTCCTGCTTTGGAGATTGCCAAAAGTCACGCTATTGGTTACCTGTGATTTAGCTGAATCTCAGCTATATATCTCTATTATGCGTTATGGAACCAAATCTGCTCACTTTGGCAGAGATTTGTGCTAAATCTCCTGCTTTGGAGATTGCCAAAAGTCACGCTATTGGTTACCTGTGATTTAGCTGAATCTCAGCTATATATCCCTGTTATGCGTTATGGAACCAAATCTGCTCACTTTAGCAGAGTTTTGTGCCAGATCTTCTGCATTGGAGATTGATACACTAAGTGACGACATTATCATATTGTTCATAAATAGATCAGCAATTGTTGCAAGCTTGTGGAATTACTCAGAAATGACAGAACAATGAAATCTAATAATATGCAAAGACTGCAAATCTGTTCTAAGAAAATGTAGAAATAGTTGGAGATGAAGCAGTTTCGCAGTCAGACCGCGGCATGATTTTTTAATCAATAAACCACTTACTTCTTGGGACCAATTAATCACAGGATTTGGTAAAATGTATGTAAGTTAGGAAGAAGGGATAACGAGGTCGTTTTATGACTAAATATTTTATTAGATATTTATAATAAAAACATACAATACATAAATCACGGTGCATAACCATATCGGCGGGCTCTCTGCGGAAATCGCTATATCGGCGGGCTCTCTGCGGAAATCGCTAAATCGGCAAGCTCTCTGCGTTCGCACTGGTCTTTCTTTGCCATAAACACAAACACACGATAGACAGACGGCAGAAAAAATGATCAATAGTGACTTTTAACAGGTGATTTGCTAAATATTATTTAGTGCACGGAATATATGAATATATTTACTATGTATACTTATATTTATTATGACAGAGAATGACCGGTGCGAACGCAGAGAGCCTGCCGATATGGTTATGCACCGTGTAAATGACATTTTGAAATAACAGGCCAAGCAACATTCTATATCGGCCCGACATTGGCCCGATGTCGCTTTCTACATCGGCCCGACGTCGTTTGAAATATCGGTTTTAAGGTAAAGTCCGTGTAATGATTCCGCTACATTTTGGACCTCATGGCCTTTCACAGAGATATCCAAGGTTTCCTTATATTTCATCAGGGTACCTTGGTTATCTTGGTAGAGGTTAAGTTGTCCAAGACGTAGCGAAACCATAAAAGGGTCTTTACCTTAAAGCGGGCCGCTGTCAGGTTGACGTCGGGTTTATATATCGGCCCGATATCTTAATGTCGACAGTGTATCGGCCGAATGTCGTTTTTTATTCACAGAAAAAAGATACATTTTGCAAAGGATGAAACCATGAATATATCAATATGTGATGAAAATTTAAAATATTTTTTGTACAATATTTACAACAACAAAAGAGAAACATTGGCCATAACGTCAATATTTTTAAAATGAATATAGAGAAATTAAAAAAAAAATCAAGACATACCAAAGTCGTAAAAAATGGTACTGTTAAAGCTCCATTGCTTGGCGCTCAGGATATAAGGGTAGTTGCAGGACTGGTTGGCCCGGTGTCAGGATAATGTGACTGGGTGTGGTATCATGCCACATGTCTACGGCGTGATACTGCAGTGTGACAGCACTATATCTGTCTCAAGTAGACATCGTCTCCAAATGACTGAAATACTGTCGGTGGGACGTTAAACCCATCAAACAAACAAACAAACTAGTGAATTGCAAGGTTAGAGTTTAGAAATGTATGAACACTTTCGACCAATCAAAAAGATCATACTAAATACACAACTGCAATATCTGGGTTATAATGTTTCATAAATTCATTCAAGCTGTATGAACAATAAAGTTGATGACACACATAACACGTGCAAAATGATGATAGGCAATTACTATTGCTCCTATTTATAGTTATAATAATAGTTAAGTCAATAAAATAAAACTGCCCCAGTGCAATGCTTAAAACATAAAAAAGTTATACAGACATTCTAGTGGGCAGATAGATAAATATACTAATTGATTATTCATAAACACAGTACGTGTACGGGCTAAAACATGCTGGGGAGCAATGGTCAGACACATATATACATTCGTGTGAGAGACGCAAGCACAAAGCAAACTACATGTAAATGATTACACACTTCCCAGCAAGTTCTGATTCTGGCTGACCAGATTATGTGATCATGTACGTAGTGCTTAGCTTGCCAATAAGAATTTTGCTAAGTCAGCAATATGAACTGGCCATTTTTGGAGAACGTTTCTTAGAAACCACCTACCAAGTTACTTAATCCAATTACCCTAGTTCATTATCGCGGTGCGGACAGTCAGTATATATACACAAGACGAAATCACATATCTTCAGACAGAAATATCTGAAGAGAAATTCGTCTGTAGTTTTCAGATTACTCCCTGAAAACCGATAATTGTTCGAGGGGTCCTCTAATTCCCCGCGACAATAAAGAAAATATAAATACATAGGCAGTCACATGACAGACTCACTTTTCTAAATATAACATTGCAAATTAAATTTACATATTTTTTTTATAAATGCTATACAATAAAGAAATAACAGTGGCAGGCATTTAAAATAAATAAAAACAAGAGAAAGACCAGATTGATCTTTCTATGTATAATTAGAAAACCGTTTCATAATTGAAAAGTGTAATATATTTTGAAATAGACTATACCTTGTTGATCATGTGCTGCGCATGCTTAGAGGTACAGTATGCTGGACAGGCAGTTTTATTAAAGTTATTGTAGTACACACCTGTGTTTGTTTATATTCTCACCTAAGTTTAACATAACATTCTGTCGTCCAAACCACGGCTTCTGAAACGCTTTTCTTACAAAGTTATAAGATGTTAAAGTAGGCATGTCTTCGAAATTTGAGAAACGATGACAGCAGTCGAATAAGAGACAGAATGTAAAAGTTAATGATGCGTAGTTTGAGATAGCTCATCTTAATCGGAAAACGTTAAATTTTGTGACTGACTGGCCAAATGGCTCATTGTCCGAAACTTTCAGTCACTTTTCATTCAAATTCACGATAAATAAGGCGTTAACAGGGCCCACAAGTTGTCAGCAGGACACTTTATATGTAGGCTTTGAAAATGTAAACTTGATTTATCCAAATATTGTTAGGAAATATTATAATATAAAATATTATAAAATGTTATATATATGACAAAAACGGACAAATACGCACATTGCATATCCACTGCGTAACACGCTACATGTATATAGTACGACTGTTGTTATCGAATCCAACTGATGTCTCATTTTCCGATTGACGGTATGATAAAACAGTGATTATTTATTCAAATCATAAGCATATGCCATGTCCTCAATCAATCATTCGCAAATAGAATATACAAATAATATACTACAATATCAAATGATTCATTCACACAATATTCATATAAATTTAAACACGAAATAATACAACATCAAAGATGACGTATAAAAAGTGATGTAACTATGGCCTTATTACCCTAGCTTTTTTCATTCTAAATGCTATTTTTAGAGTATTTTTCTCGTTTTTTTTTTCAATATCCTGAAGGTGTACGCCCCATAATAGCCATATTTCATATTTCGTCACTAGATGGTAATATTTCTATGAAACTTTGTCACTTTGAAGACATCCTAAAATAAAAATGTTTCACTGATAAGTTTTCCAAGTTTTATTACATGATAATCTGTATTTAAGTTGGGAAATATACACTTTCTGTGAATATGAAAAACTGAATTTGATCTTCGAGAAAAACTCAGGATAGAAAGATGCATTAAATTAACTTTACCGTAGGAAAAAAAAGAATGTCATTTTTTCAGTTTTCAGAGGAGATAACTCATGACACCAAAATTATCAAGGGGAGGTAATAAAAGAACTGTTACATGTCGTAACATATCGAATTGCCCATGAGATTTTACCTAATTGACATTTTAAAAGCTTATATTGTTATGTGGATAGCTTTGATGGAATTGATGGATATTATGTAGCGTATATCTTAAAATGATATCCTCATGCACTTGGCTACTTTCCTTATGGCCCTGTACTATAGTTGATAAAATAAAGTTGATCCCTTGAAAAATGAGCCCTAATGGGGTCTGAGGCGTTCAGCTAGTTCTTCATATGCAAGATATATATAGATACATGTACTTTTTAAATAACCTCTTCTTTGAAATCAATATTCAGAATATTTTTTTTTCTTCGAAATAATAATAAAAACATGGTCCTCTATCGTAATTGCCTAAGCATGAAACGGGACTCCCAGATGATTCTTATATGATATATATAGAATATTTTTTTCTTCGAAATGATGATAAAAACATGGTCCTCTATCGTAATTGCCTAAGCATAAAACGGGACTCCCAGATGATTCTTATATGATATATATAAAAAGTTAATATATATATATATTTGTATTTGAAATTTAATTCTTGTTGCTGTTGAAGGTAACCAAGTAAAATCAAATGACCTGTTTTAATTAATCTGGTGGTTATTTTTTTTAGCGTTCTACACAAAATATAGCGCATGCTTTAATAGGTTCAATTGTCGATAGGTATTGTTTTGTAATGTGGAAATAAGTTATGTCATTACACACCCAATCTGTTATTGCTTTTGATATGATGATTTTATCAACGATACATTAATCAGTATAGATCTATCATTTACGACAACAGCAATGTTCAGAGCATTAACACATATCCCTGACTTCATCCACGATTCTCAGCACTGCTGAAACGCTTTGATATTTTTTAAAAATAATTATGGCATTTATTACGAAGCGATGAACTCACGGCTCGGGCAAAACATTTTCACTGCGTACATTTTTTGAAACAGCCCCCACCCCCTTACCTATATTCCTTTATTAAATACATATTGCTGATAGTCGAAACACCTTTAAGAGGAAAACATTAGCGCTCTTAGGTCACAAACAGACACCAAACAGGCACATATTACTTCGGATAATTTCATATCATGTTATTCAAATATTTAAAATATCAGTGAGTTTGGACAAGAAAGAAAGAGATGTAAACTGAATGCACATCTATGATTGTTCTGAAGTTCTGTTGACAATAAATGTTTTAACTTTTAACAGTTTTCCAATCATTTAAATATATTGGGAAAAACTGATATATTGAGCTAATATAAAATCAGATATAATCACGAATTAATCCAACTGTTTGCTACACTAAGAGCTACGAAATGCTTACATACGTAGGGCAAAATTTTGTCAACATTGTTTTTCCATTTAAAATACTTACCTATTTAAATTCTTATCAAACATTGTTAGTACTTTGTTCTTAAGTGTTTTGCAAAAAAAGGAAGATGGATGTGTTTCTTCGTTCTTTATTAATTTGAATATTACTAAGCGTTAACTTAAGTTTTGTTGGTGGAATTCGATACGGGTCCTAGAGCATCTCCTGTTCATCACTGCCAAAGACGTAACGCCACAACTCGAACTCTATTGTCAATACTTAACGCTAAATTAAACTCAAATACTTTGGGGCTTTTATATTTTTCTATTCGTCTTATCCAAATAAACACACCTAAATGTTTCATTGCATAACAAATACTCTTTGTCAGTATGATATTTTCATGTCAAAGTAGTCAAATGCTTCAATACTCCGCAAAACAATTATTCCGGAATGTGTTCCATACTATATGATTATAAATAATGCTTATACCGCTTAGTATTGTTGATGGAATTCTACACCGTTCAGAAGTACTGACAAAGCCTTTCATGAAATGCATTACATGGATCCAAGAAGACCTCAATGAAGCGACCACTTTTTAGTTTGGCGCAATCATTGACCTCTGAGTTTTCATTGATCTCAAAACCACCCATCACCTGATTACCAGAAATGACCTCAAACTGTCCTTCTGTCTTAACGTCGTTTAGCCCTACCCAAGGCGTGGTGCCCGCCAAATTAAATGCCTGAAATCTGGCAAGGTCAGAACTATCTCTGATATCAGCCAAATATCCACCGGCCTGAATACAAGCAGCTACGCTGTCGTTCCAGCTGGAGGTGCCAACAAACAGTTTAAAGCAACCAGCTTCCCAATTTAACCAACCCAACGGACATATCGACGGAGTCGTAACCGGCTGCACAGGTGAAGTGGCCGATGTTGTCTGACTAACAGTTGTGCTAGGTTGTGACTGCGAACTAGGCGGGGTCGTCAATGATCCGCCAGAGAAGTTAGATGGCGGATTAGCTGAAAAGAAAATATGGTTAAAAATTATTACTCTATACACATTCATTTATTTATAAAAATAAAATTCGGAATTTAAGTATTTTAAAACAAATAGATGGAACTACTTTCAGAATGTAAATGTCCATATGTATGAAATCATAGAGTTTAATTCAGAATTAAGTTTATTAAATGTACACTTTAGATACATTGAACTTACACAAACATTGACGTTAATGTATATCACACAAGCGTAAGATCATTATCCTGGCACTATAATTTTTGACATTTTTTTTTCGAAAGAAACAACAGAAACAAACAAACTAGAAATGTATGGTGGACAGGCCTGTAAAATAGTTCCAAGAACTTGTGTTAATGTATACGTATTTTGAAATACCATGTTAACTATCTATATGTATTAGTGATATAGGATGATACTACCGCTATAATTAACCATAACGATTTAGGCAAATGTTCAAATACAGAAAACTTAAAAATTAAAATAATGGCTTTTGATCTTTATGTTGACCCCCGAAATAATTAAGACGTTCTGTTTATATCCACTATATTCTAAAATTGTTTATCCAAATCACCAAACAATTTCCTGGTAAGTTCGTCACCATTTTAAAATTGCCGATCAATTCGTAATCTCCAATAAAATGCCGATTAAGTATATACATGTTGGTTATATGTTACCTTGCTTGAATTCCACCAACAATACTTAACGCTTACTTAATACTCAAATACTTAGTGTCGTATTTTATGATTCTTGTTTCTCTAATAAAAGTATCAAAATATACATGTTGTTATAATGTAATAGTTATTGTATTATAAGTAATAATTATTGTTAGTTTTAGGTATAATAATGTATTTATAAGAATATTATTGTAGTTTATAAGGTAATAGTTATTGTTAGTTTATAAGGTAATAATTATTGTTAGTTTATAAGGTAATAATTATTGTTAGTTATAAGGTAATAATTATTGTTAGTTTATAAGGTAATAGTTATTGTTAGTTAATAAGGTAATAATTATTGTTAGTTTATAAGGTAATAATTATTGTTAGTTTATAAGGTAATAATTATGTTAGTTATATAAGTATAATTATTGTTAGTTTATAAGGTAATAATTATTGTTAGTTTATAAGGTAATAATTTATATAAACTTAGTTATGTACTTGATTTTTTTTCTGAAAAAAAAAATGGTGGAAAGTGTTTCTCCATAATTAAAAAAAAGAAGTATTACCTAGTGCTAAGAAATGTGGAAACTGAACCATGTACATATATTTTCAAACTGTATTTTGGAGACGATTCTTTTTTTTTAAAGGCATACTGTATGCTTATGTACGATAGTGTACGTACCGCGTACTTGCATAGAATTATTGTTTATTGCCAGTTGTATAAAGGCTAAACTAAAAAATTGTACGGTAAACCTGTTAGTGTTATGTTTTGTTTATGGTATGTCAACATAATATTACACTTATACACTGGCTTTACCAAAAATATTTTTAAGATTTTATTTTAAACTTTACAGCATTTGTTGAATATTGTCAAACAGTGAAGTGAATCAAAGTTTCATAATAAAATACTGCAATGTCTAAAGTTTTTTTTTAATTATCCTACATATAATTATCGACCCATTGATATCTTCATTGCCATTTTCCGATTAGATTTGTAAAAATATGAGACATTTTGCTGAATAAGGTTTCGGAACAGTTGGCTTTTTCTGATAAAGCATATAATTTAAACACAAATAACTGTGGCAAATGTTAAAAGAATGTATCAATCCCATAACTGATTCCTGGGATATAAGCATGAAAGTGTGTTGCCTTCAAAATTCAGCAAAATTTATAAGTCTAAAAGGGCCATACTTTGTATTAGATTTAGTCAAGAATAATTTACATTAAACAATTAAATTCACTCTTTTTCAATATTTTGGCAAAATATTTGCTTCAGAAAAACACGAATGTTTTAGCAACTACGTGATGGACGTTTATACGCTCATTATGTAGTTGCTAAAAAATCATGATTTTTCTTGAGAAAGGCATTTTTTTTCCGAAACATTGAAAAAAAAGTGAATTTAATTGTTTACTGTATTATATCCCTCGGAAAACCAACATGGTTACCGGGTATTTACATGGGTTGTCTGAACACACTCATTACCGTTCAAAATAATACTGAAAGTAACGGCTAAACAATCTGGATAGTAGTTTGCATGTAAAACTTTAACCAAATTTTCTTTTGCAGACAAAACTTAAACCAAAAAGTCTAAGTCATATAGGGGCCATAATTTGCATTAAATCAAGTAGAATTATGTCTCGATGGTCTTATACCACTGAACATGTTAATGAAGTTTCAAAACAATCCTACCTGGTTATTGACAAATAAGCATGGTAACACCTTGCGTGCAAAACTTAAACCAAAGTTTCAAAGTTTAAATGGGGCCATAATTTGTAATAAATTCCACCAAGAGTTATCTTCCTTTTTCTCATTCCTCCCATTTCTTTTCTAAAAGCTTATTTTGAAATACTTTGTAAGACTATGCAACATAACCTGAAGAAAAAATGCGAAAGCTTGCGTCCTTCTTATGACTTCTAAGCAATTATTAGTTAGAAATAAATGGAAAAAATGGATGAATAAAATGCGAGAAAGGAGCAATAAAATTTTTGGAAGAGTCTTTAAATGGATAAGGTGAGATCGCTACGTTTCTAGCTGGATTCCGTTACAACGAGAATATATTACAAAATACGATACTATTTTATATGCAGCCATAGTGTTTAATGATTTTTTTTATTTTAAACCAGAAGGTCATAGCCCCATGTGGCTACAATTCAGCAAAACATTGTAACTTGGTAAAATAACACACACACACACACACACACACACACACACACACACACACATATATATATATATATATATATATATATATA
Source organism: Solen grandis (assembly GCA_021229015.1). Taxonomy (NCBI): domain Eukaryota; kingdom Metazoa; phylum Mollusca; class Bivalvia; order Adapedonta; family Solenidae; genus Solen; species Solen grandis. The sequence continues at coordinate 40,672 of JAIFHC010000617.1, read as the reverse complement.
TATATATATATATATATATGATAAATACACACTGTAACACATACAGACATTTTGAACAGATGTAAACAAATTCCGGCTTGATGAAACAGTAGGCTATATAAAAGCTATATATATACCACTCTTTAATGAACAGTGTTAATTTTCATATATGTATTTTACATATTCGACTTTATACGTTATGAATTTATTAATTTGTTTTTACAGAGAGAAACAAACAGATCCACAGACCCAAAACGCTATGAAAAACAATAGTGGAGTCCATTTGTAAGAATTAATTTTCAATATAATTTAGAAACATAGAAAATAAAAAGGCGATAAATATCTCCCTGTCTTACACCTAACCACACATGAAGATTCACTCAATAAAGTTTTACTTTCAATTTTATTATTACACTTCACCCGTGATTTAACTTTCTGACACCTACAGCGCATACTGTTCAAAACACAACCTCGGAGTCCCAGCTTAATCAATTTTGTCCATAAATTGTCCCTCACTATATAATCAAATGCTTTCGTAAAATCTATAAAACACAAAATAACTATTTACCCTTGTTAAACATGTGTGACAAAATAACGTGAACAATGAACATGTTATCAACTGTCCCCATATTTTCCTGAAATCCTGCTTCAATATAAACACCGTATTTTTCAGCCCAGTCTACGAAAGACCGGTGGGGACTTCATAACTTCAAACTTCACAGTTCAGACTTCTTACTTCAAACTTCATAGATAAACGTTAAATATCTTTGAAGTATGAAGTGTGAAGTTTGAAGTGTGAAGTTTGAAGTTTGAAGTGTGAAGTTTGAAGTCTGAAGTGTGATGTTTGAATAGTGAAGTTTGAAGTCTGAAGTCTGAAGTGTGAAGTATGAAGTGTGAAGTTTGAAGTGTGAAGTATGAAGTATGAAGTGTGAAGTGTGAAGTGTGAAGTTTGAAGTATGAAGTGTGATGTTTGAAGTGTGAAGTTTGAAGTCTGAAGTGTGAAGTATGAAGTGTGAAGTTTGAAGTCTGAAGTGTGAAGTGTGAAGTGTGAAGTGTGAAGTTTGAAGTGTGAAGTGTGAAATCTGAAACGTGAAGTTTGAATTACGTCATCGTTATATTTTGGGGAAAAATCAATAAACATTAAGCTTTTGCAAGCATTTCCTTTCTCTAATAGTAAATTTGGATGATGATGGGTTGTATATTTAAGTTTACCTTAAAGCATACAATTAACTATTTAAATATAATTATTTACCAATAATGTTTCCCTAATGAAAACAAAATTTAGGAAACATAAATATGAGAAAACAAATAGGATAAAATGCATATGCAACTTATTTTCACCCTATAAAGACTCTATGAAATGGTCATTTAATCCATTCCTATTTAATGATAATATCCTTGTTGTTATAACTATTGATGAGCCACAAAAATCCTGATCAACCAGCAATCTCATAACTAATAATATGGGTATCAGAGTTACATGTACTGTATGTACCAACAGTTTAAGTTATATGTCCACGCTATAACAAAAACGCGCGAAAATATACGTCATCAAATCACATGACTTTTATTCAATCTTCATACTTCACACTTCACACTTCAAACTTCACACTTCATACTTCAACTTCAGACTTCAAACTTCACACTTCATACTTCACACTTCAGACTTCAAACTTCACACTTCAAACATCACACTTCAGACTTCACACTTCAGACTTCAAACTTCATACTTTACACTTCATACTTCACACTTCAGACTTCACACTTCATACTTCACACTTCACATTTCATACTTCACACTTCATATTTCACACTTGGAAGTTTGAAATGTGAAGTCCCCACCGGTCTTTCGTACCAGTCCGTTAACCTGTTGTTCATTATACGAGTGAATAATTTACCTAGTGTACTTAATAACGTTATACCCCTGTAATTATTTACGTCATCCGTACTACCTTTCTTATGTAGAGGAATTATGAAGCCCTTAGACCAGATTTCAGGAAAATAGCCTATTTAAAAAATCCTATTAAGCCTTTAAGGTGACAACACTTGTTTTCCATTAAAAAAACAACAAAAAAAAAAAAAAAAAAAAAACTCATTTAAGTACATATCTTGACAAGAGCTTTTACCTTTTACTCATATTCAACTCACTTAAAGCTTTCATAACAGATAATGTATCTAATGGTAAGTTTTATTCCTCAAACATTACATTATATTCATTTTGTTTATACCTACCTATCTATAAAATACAACACGTCTTCATCAGCAGTGAAAAACGGATCATTAGGATTGTTAACACTTTGAAAATGTATATGAAGTGAAAATGTCAAAATATTGGGTGACTATCTCCTTATGTAGAGACGTTGCAACAATATATAGAGTCAATTTGAAGTGAAAATGTTAATTTATTGAGTGACAATATTCTTATGTAGAGACGTTGCAACAATATATAGAGTCGATTTAAAGTGAAAATGTTAATATATTGGGTGACAATGTTCTTATGTAGAGACGTTGCAACAATATATAGAGTCGATTTAAAGTGAAAATGTTAATATTTTGAGTGACAATGTTCTTATGTAGAGACGTTGCAACAATATATAGAGTCGATTTAAAGTGAAAATGTTAATATTTTGAGTGACAATGTTCTTATGTAGAGACGTTACAACAATATATAGAGTCGATTTAAAGTGAAAATGTTAATATTTTGAGTGACAATGTTCTTATGTAGAGACGTTGCAACAATATATAGAGTCGATTTAAAGTGAAAATGTTAATATTTTGAGTGACAATGTTCTTATGTAGAGACGTTACAACAATATGTTAATAGTTTGAGTGACAATGTTCTTATGTAGAGACGTTGCAACAATATATAGAGTCGATTTAAAGTGAAAATGTTAATATTTTGAGTGACAATGTTCTTATGTAGAGACGTTACAACAATATATAGAGCCGATTTAGCATTATATGAAGTGACAATGCCAATATATTGAGTGACTATCTCCTTGTTTAGGGACGTTGTAACCATATATAGAGTTGATTTGCGCTATATAAAAAGTGGAAATGATTATACATTAAGTGACTACGTCCTTATATTGAGCCGTTGCAACAATATATAGAGTCAATTTGATATTATATGTAGTGAAAATGTTCATATATTAAGTGATTATGTCCTTATATAGGGTCGTTACAACTACATATCGAGTCCAATTGTTGATATAAAGAGGTCACCTGTCTTTATATGTAGCGAAAATGTACATGCATGAGTGACAATGACCTAATAAGGACCACAGTTATATACAGAGTACAATGACAACAAAACATCAACAACAACAACTTCGTAAATGTTATTCATTTTTTAATCATTTTTCCCTACAAATCATCAAATGTAGGTGAGAATAATACAATAAACAATCTTTAAGTGAACAATCTCTGAAGGAAACATTATTTTATTCCTCAAACATGCACATTATCAACTAGTTCCATTTTCTTTATTTTATCACAAACATGTAGAAATAAATTAAATAAAAAAAAGAATACGGAATATATATATATATATATAAACAGTGATGTTTAAACTTAAACAGTATGTTTGATATAATATATTGGGGACGTTTTAATAGGAAATAGTAGATGTTTTAACAAAACTGGTGACATTTTCACTGGGGTACGTTTCGACCGGGACGCTTTCTCAACGGTGCATATGCAAAATGAACCCGCTATGAATAACCCTATCTTATATCGACGTTACCTCACAACACAATGACATTGTCACTCACATATGTACGTTTTCACTCCATATAAAGAAAAGTGGACACAATAAATCGCCAAAATAACTCAATATATAGTTGTAACGACTCTTCATAAGAACATAGTCACTTAATATATTGACATTTTCATTTCATACAATGTTAAATCTACTCTAAACATAGTTGTAACGGCCTAGTATAATGACATAGTTTCCGAATATATGGACATTTCCACTTCATATAGTGCCAAATCGACTCTTTATATTGCTGTAACCGCTCTATATAAGTGCATTGTCGCTTCATATAAAATCAGGTGGAGCTAATATATCGTCAAAATGACTCAATATATAGCTGTAATGACTCTATATAAAAACACGCTGTCACTCAATATATTGTGTTTATGAATCAACAATATACATTATCTACATATAAAACAGTCATGACTTTTCATAAAATGTAAGAAAATACGTGATGGTTATAAGGAAACAGCTGTTTAAGCATAATGCCTTGTTAAAATGATGTCTAAAGTGTGATATAGCATATAAAACAGTTACATATCTGAATTCATTTAGAAACCACCTTTAAACGGAATGATCTTGATCAGTATCTCTTAAATTGTCGGCATAGGTATAAGTCAGGTAAGCCTCTTCGAACCATTTATCAAGTCTTTTATTTTAATCGTCGAATTATATATCAATAAAATATAAAAAAAAAAGACAACATTAAATTCAGTCTTCAAAAGTGTGCACGGCCCAGATGTTTTCATGTAGTAAAAGTTAAAAAATCGGCATTAAACACTTATTTACGCAGTTAAAACATTCTCAGTACGATAAAATGGTGCTTTTTATGCCATAACCATATCATACCACATTTTTGTTCTGTTTCCTTTCACTCTGATGGTCATTTATGGTTAATGTTCTGGGAGTGCAATGCACGATATCATATAAAAGAAACCGAAAGTATAATATATAAGAAAATCAATGGACAAGTTTTTATGAGTTTTACTACCTGTAACTTCAGTTATGATATTTCTTTTGAACATTTATGTCCAGCTTCACGTCGAGAAACAAAAAAAGGTCAGCATCAAATACTTTTCGTGTATAACAGTTTTACACCGCACAGGCACCAATTAGTATCAGTTTGTGTCGAACAAAAAATATGATATGGTTAACCATGGTAGATAAAATGTGTTTATTTTAATACGTTTATAAACATAACAATAATAACTCAATGCATACAATTTAAAATTTTGCAGATAATACAAAGCCTAACGATTGAAAATAAATCACTGTGTTTCATTAACTGTCAAGAAAAAATGCTTACCATTCTTGTATAGCACAACAGAATTGCTGTCTGTGACTATCAAGTCAGTTGCATTGACGTCACTACTGTTACCAAGCCGACAACTTCCGGTCAGTGCGTCAAAACTGTTGGCCTGGCATTGTGCTTCTTTGTTACAGAGAGCGCAGCACCTCACAGTGGACTGAGTGTTGACCGTTCTGTACCATGTCTTCAGCCGGCTGTCCACCAGTCTTGTGTATTTTTGAAATTGAGGTTCGGACATTACAAATGGTAATTGAGAGACTGCATAATTAAAGACGATGTATAAAAACAACACGTTTGTAAAGTTCACAATCATTATCAATTTTATCCAAAGCGATTTGTTTTTGAAACACAGGTTTGCTACCCTACAGTTCAGATTCAGATAGAATTCAAGTGCTTCCACGATCGACTGCTGTGAGCCACCAGCAGTTCTGCGGCAAATGAGAACTCCACATAAATGCATCTTTACTTCAGTTATTACTGCAACTATTCATTCATGCGTTCATTGACTAAAAGCCGATAAAATGTAAGTTTTACACACATATATTAATACAATACTATATCAAAGTATCATCATTATTCAAGTTTCGAAATGAAAAAAGAAAATATGTTGAAATAAAATCACATCACCGATATAAATCTACATTAATGGTCAAAATCCTTAATATAAAGTGTGTGTCGATGATTCTCAAATAAGCCAAATAAATAAATAAATAAATACCATATACTTGTAAAACAAGACAGCGCCGAGCGTTTGAGACAACATTAAGTAAATTATTTGGAAAATCTTGCCACAAAGGAAATATGAGGTTAGTCTTTCTATTATGGTATACGATAGGCTCACGGAAAAGAAACGTGTACACGAAGGACGGGATATCTATAGCCATGTCTTTTTGTGATAACTGTTTCTGAGTTCCTGGAAAATGTCTCTTTTCATCAAAGATGAATCAGTGGAAAGAGAGAATAACGTGTAACATTTAAGTTTGCCTATTTTTTTTGTGCTATTTTTTCTGCTTATTTTAACTATCAGCGCTACTTCTTTGACATCAAGACATTTGGAGTAAAATATCGAAATCGTTTCCTTATGCATAATTATACATCAACTTATTTATCTATGTTCTTCTTCCTCATCATATACAATAGACTAATTTCAAAGGAAAATTGATAATGTAAAGCCCTGGTTTACTTTTTCATTCGCGAGTTTTCAAAACTTCTGGTTCTGAAGATCAAACGATAACAAAGGTTACTGCTGGGGTGTTTCTTGTGCAATGTTAAGATACTTTTTAGCTAATTTTATTAATTAGAAAAAGTGTCATGATTTTACATAAGACGTTTGTCCAAATCATTTTTAAGAAATGTATATTTGATTTTAATTCAAATGATAACCTTTGCCACTGATGTTTCTTGTGCTGTTTTTATTTGATTATTTTGAACGGCATGAGTCATGTAATAATATAAGTTATGTGTCCGAAAAATAATGTTCACGGCTAAATTGCATTTGACCTTTATTCATTGAAATGAATAGTGCTAAAATTTCTATATGTAGCATTCACTCTTAAATTCCTATTCTAACTAGATGTTACTTGATAATGTGTAAGACTGTAATCATAATATATGTTCAAACGTGAATATTTGAAACTACCAACTGATTTTAAATGACTTACAGCGCCATACAGTTACAGAAATATATTCTTTTTTTCATTAAATCCTATTGAAAAAAAGTTAATTATTCTGTTGTTAGAAAGTGCAGTATCATTACTTTTATACAATATCCAAAATGTCTTCCCCAAATATGCTAAATATCCGTGCAACATGGCGATTTTCATTTGAGGATGATTTATTTTACAACATGAGCAACTGCAGGATTCTTTCGTGGCAATATTTTCATCTGATTATCACATCCTGAAGAATAGATATCATCTGAAGGTTTGCCTTAGTAGCACAATGGCATTTCAAGTTAATACATATCAACGTAAAATCATATTTTATTCATGTATAACTAGGAATGTCTTTCAATTACATAAACTTACATGTGCGGTCAAACATAGCAATGTACAACTTCTAATAGTACTTAGATTTATTCGAAATTTAAATTAAAGGATTTGATGTCAATTTTGTGATTTAATCGCTGTTCACGAAATATGACACATCCTTTGATAGTACTTACAACACAATTTAAAGAGCTTGTTAGCTATTCGTATTATTTTACTGTACATAGTTTAAATCGTACAAAAAAATGAAATAAAACATACATTATTTAACCACAATACTGGGTCGAGGATAAACGTCCTACGTCTGCACTAATTAGTAGTACTAGACTTGACTCAATATCTGCAACCCTACACAAGACAATCTAGACATGACCATAATCAAGCTTATTTTCTTGATAAATCAAACAAAACTTATGAATATTCATTCTTTCCTCGCACGGTCTAACTAAGAACTTCTATACCACTGTCGACTTGGTCTTTGGATTCAAGTCGGCTGCATGCACTTATACTACACTGCAATTTTAATACAATGTACATCCTGCTTTTAATCTTTTAACCTACTAACACTCTTCTTCTTGCACACAAACCATGTGTATATTGTAGAAAATTAAGTACATGTATATTTAAGGTGTTAGGTTTTGCACCATCCTTTTCACGGTGTTAGGTTTTCCTGGGTGGACTGAGTAGCCTGCATGGGAGGCCTAACACTTTATCTCTTTAGTAATCCCCACGCTTGGCCTTCATCTTCAGAAAACGGTTGTTAGTTATTACTATTAGAATAGCAAAAAGGGAAGACCCTTATGTGACAAAAACTCCTTATATGAAGAAATTAGTAAAAGCATGATGGTCCTCGACAATAATGTCTGTCCTATAGACCCTCAATGACGGGGTTGAAAGCCCAGACATATGCTGATTTGCGAAAATTAAGATCTACAAATACTCATTACAATCTGATGCAATATAGAAATAGGAAATCTGACTTAAAAATAAGTGTCGTCAAAACAAATATCTTTATCAAAAAAGGATAAGAAAATACTTATATATAGAAAATGCAGATAAAAGGATGAGGAAACATGAAAAGATGGGGTCTCCGTGGCCGAGAGGGTAAAGTCGCTGACTTTAACACTCACTCAGCCCCTCACCGCGTGGGTTCGAATCCCGGCAGGGTCATTCGGATTTTCATGTGAGGAAGCCTTTCAGCTGGTTTGCGGTAGGTCGGTGGTTCTACCTCCTGGATGCCTCCGTGCATTCGGGACCTGTAATTAGCTGGACGTCGCTATATGACTGAAATACTGGCGAAGCGACGGTTAACTCAAATAGTCAAGTCTTGGCGTTAATACCCACAAATCTTACCCCCCCCCCACCCAAAAGAAAAGAAAAGTTACCGAGGTATATCCGTCACATCAGTGGTTGGGGGTATTATTCTACAGATAATTATATTAATTTACCCTTCTCTCGATGATTTAGAAATATTTGTCACGGAATTATGGATATTTCAAGAAAGCGCCTGATAAACTTAAATATGCAAAACATTTACTTGCTAAGTACTTATAGCGTTATGGCATTGGTGAGCAAATACTTATTAATATGTATAGCAATTGAATTGCATGTTTAAATACATGTGGCGTTGTCACTGCATTTTCCCCTTGAAATGTAGTTACCAGACCAAGGGACGTAAATAGAACAGCAATCTTTCACCTTTTACAAATGAGTTGTCTATCCTTCTCCAGCATATACCGGATAATATTTGTCTTGTATTTTTTTATTGTGTTTACAATAACGTCCCGCCGACAGTATTTCAGTCATTTGGAGACTATGTCTACTTGAGGCAGTGCTGTCACACTGCAGTATCACGCCGTAGACATGTGGCATGATACCACACACATGTCATTGTTGATGGAATAGAAACCAAGTTACACAGGTTTTCTTTTCTTATACCTGACGAAGGATTTTTACTGAAATCATTCATACTGCGTCCTGGTCCCGCTTATTGCTTTACCCTTTACCTCTTAAAGATTTGTTTTGAAGCTGTGTTGATTAGTGCAGACCCAGATCAGACAGTTCATTTTAGGAGTTGTCTTTTTGGGGTTTCTCCTCTGATTGCTTTATTTTAGCCCAGGTTCTATAATGAAAAATACATTGTTTGAAATTTAGGAAATTGATATTCATCAGGCATACATCTGTACATAAATATTCATCAGGTAAAGACTTAAATATTGATATCTCATTATATTCTTGGTTATTCATTACTTTTTGTGATATTTCTAGCATAGGGTAGAATTACCTAAGCCTTTTTGTAAGACATTACATAAGGTTTTGAAAGTTTTCTCGATGGATTTTATTTTATAAATTTGCTCAATGTTTCAGTGGCTGGGGAAGGTAAAAAAACACAAAACAAAACAAAAACAACAAAAAAAAAACCAACAAAAACTTTTATCTTACCTGTTCTTAGAAAATACGCATTTTAGACACAAATATATATTCCTGTGGCTCTTTATATGTAGTAAAGATACTTTCGCATTTCATTTGAATTTTAAGAACAAATTATACTCATTTTTCAGTTCGACATCTATACTGATTTCATAGGGAGATTACAGAAGTTTATGTAGAAACGATATATAGTACATACAATACAGCTTCATTATAACGAGAAGTTTGGGTCCAGTACAAGCACTATTGACTGTATTAGATGAGAGAATGCACCATTTGTCAATAAAACAAATACTGGTTAAAAAGAAAGCTTTTTTGTGTTCATTTAGACCCACCTGTCTCATACATAGCTAGGTAAACTGCTCACAAACAGAATAAGCAACAAAATCATGAGTTCTTGAGTGTAAACCAGGTCAATCAATGATTTCCCTTTACCCCGTTGTAGCTATTGGATAGCCTGTATGTCTATTAGAATACACCTGTAAATACTGGGAAGATCTGTTGGTCATCACTCTTTAATTTTTATTCATTTTGAATACCAAAATGATAAACAAAACGCTTTATAAGGATGGAAGGCTTTTGACATGTACTATTTTCCGATATACACACGGTTAAAAAGTAATTTGACGTCATATGAGTTTTAAAGTAAAGCGTAATAAATTAACTGACACATTTAATTTACTTTTAAAACATCGTTGTCTAGGAAACGTGTTAGAATACAAAGATTTTTTTTTTTGCTATACAGCAGATACAGCAGACTAATGCACTAATGTTGTTTTCAGATGCTTTGCAATCAATCAATCCATCAATCAATCCATCAATCAATCAATCAATCAATCAATCAATCAATCAATCAATCAATCAATCAATCAATCAATCAATCACAGCTTCAACCATCGTAATTAGATAACTTCACTTAACACTTTGCATTACTCTGCAATATATCACTCAAAGTGGACCCGTATTTCTTTTTATGGTGCATATATTGGATCTGCATTGTATTTAATGTCTCTGAGAAAAAAAACTACACTTTGGATTTATTGAATATTTAAATTTACGTTTAGTTTAGAAACTACACTTTGGATTTATTGAATATTTAAATTTACGTTTAGTTTAGAAACTACACTTTGGATTTATTGAATATTTAAATTTACGTTTAGTTTAGAAACTACAGTTATCTGCTCTTGTGATGACACTGTGAACACGTTGAAAATACATCATGCATTGTTTAAGTTCTTGTAAGAAATTATTCATCTTAAACAATTAGGCTAGAAATTGAAATTGGAATATAAATTGGTTCTGCAAAATCATACATAATGGAAACAGTTATGTTTATGGCCAGTTACTAAGTACAATATGCAAATTACAAATAAAATTTGATTAGGTACATCAGATTGTTTAATTATACATATATGTAACTTATTTGTAGAGGAATGTGATCCTCAAAATTATACTCTCAATTTATCAATGTCATTATCAATGGTGGCCAAGTTGTTAGATTCTGCCCAATAAGTGGGAGGTTGTGTGTTCGATTCCTTGCAACATCAAGGTCATTGAAATTAAAACAGACATTGAAATTATATTGGTATATCTCCTCTATGCTTGGTGCTCACTAGTTCCAGGACTGGTTTGCCCAGTATCAGCTTAAAGTGATTGAGTGTGGTATTATGCCGCATGTGTACAACATAATATCGGGGCCGCCATGGCCGAGTGGTTACAGTCGTGGACTACAAATCTCTCAGCCCCTCACCGCTGTGGGTTCGAATCCCTGTAGGGACTTCGGATTTTTCATGTGAGGAAGCCTTCCAGCTGGCTTGCGGTAGGTCGGTGGTTCTACCCGGGTACCTCTGTGTACTCGGGATCTTCCTCCACCTGCAATTAGCTGGACGTCGCTTTATGATTGAAATACTATCGCAGCGACGGTAAACCCCAATACAACACCAACAACATAATATCATAGTAAGGCAACACTTAATATGTCAGTAAGACGTTAAACCTTAGCCTTGTTTTGCATAATAAAAAATTAATGAAAAAATGAGTCCGAACAAGTACTGTTGAACGTTGACATCACAGAGTCATTTTGTGCACCATACTCTAAATCATTTTTATGTGAGTGTTTAGTTTCAATGAGTCCAATAGATGGTATCCATAAATATTTGTAAATTATTTATGAAGGTTTCTCAGAGAAATGAATCTGCGGATATTTATGAGAACGAAAATGCTTTTACCAATGGTTCATTGATATTCAGAGCCCTGAAAAGGAAAGGTTTAGCAGAAGATGTATATATATTTACATACTATGTATTTGGGTTTTGATACTTCATAACAAGAGACAAGTACATTTTAATATTGCACGTTTCCTATTTCATGTTGCACTCCTATACCATAAATTCGACATGTAAAAAGACCTTACTTAAATGCACATGGTAGAATTTCACAGTAGTTACTGCACAGCCTGTGCCTTGCGCTCCAATATTTCAAGACTGGTGCAATTATGTCTCCCCCATATTAATATGGGGGAGACATATCGTTTTTGTCGGATTTGTCCGTCTGTCTGTCAGCCAGTCAGTCTGTCACACGCTTTGTCGGGTGAATAACTCAGATATGATTAAAGCTGTTTACTTGAAACTTAATAGGTGGATAGATGTTATTGAGGAGAAGTGTCATGGATAAGAACCATTATCTGTACATCATATTTTCTGAGTTTTGTCCTTTGTTAAATTTCATACTTAAATTTTGTCCGAAGCATAACTCAAAAAGTATTGAAGCTATTAAATTGAAACATATGCCTGTCTATCTGTCACTCTGTCTGTCACACGTTTTGTCCTAAGCAAAACTAAATGAAGTATCAAAGCTATTATTTTGAAACTTCACAGTTGGATAGATCTCATTAAGGAGAAGTGCCATGCTCAAGAACTATAACTCTGCACATCAACTTTTTTGGAGTTATTCATACTTAATTTTTATCCAGAGCATATCTCAAAATGTATCGAAGCTATTAACTTGAAACTTCATATGTGGATAGACCTCATGATGGAAATGTTTTAGAGTTACTGTCCTTTGTTCAATGCACTTTTAGACATTAAAGCTTCATAGGTGGGTAGGCATTACGGACGAGAATTGTAGTACACAAGAGCATAATCCATTTCTAAGGTTTCGTGTCCTTTAGATAACTCCTGTTCAACTAATGCTATTGAAACTGAATTTCATTTATGGAAAGAATTAATAAGAGAAATGTCATGCACTGTTCCTATTTCTGGCCTCAGTATTTTGGAGTTATTCCCCCTTTTTTACAATTTCTTGAGTGCAATTTCTGAAAAGAAATTGGCGAGAGAAAGTCTCACACCCAAGGTCCATAGCTCTGGGCTGAGATTTACCAATATAGTCAGCCCTTTAACCTTTTGCATATGTCGATGTATGCCTTAGTGTGTGTGTCTGTGTGTGTATGAAAGAGGGGAAGAGGTTCGGGGAGACATCAGTTTCTACAAAAACAAATCTCTAGTTGGTTAGGTTCCAGATTTATAAGGCCAAAATATACCGTTTCTGGTCTCCTAACCGACCCGGTTTTTTTTTTTTTTTTATTTTTTTTTTTTACGGCCGACCCTATAGTTTCTTTTTTTTACATTATAACGGTGAAAAATCTTTCATTTACTTTTTTTTTTACTTTTGTCTCATTCGGAGGGAAAAATCAAACAAACATATCCCAGCCCACCTAACTTCTTTTTTCTTGGCTGGAGACCAGAAATTGAACTATTTTTTTTACCCTAACCAGAGAGTCCCTGGGTTGTTACCAGGTGTGACTCTTGCAAATTAAAAAAAATCTGTTGGGTCTGGTGGCCTAGTGGTTGAAATGTTTTTCTTGTTAATTAAGACATACTAGAGTCATTAAAAATGCTAGTGGTATATATCTTCCTTACTTACCGCTCTGTATTGAAGGGTAGCTCTAGGACTGGTTGGCCCAGTGTCAGGAAAATGGGACTGGGTTTGCCTATGATTCCTGTAGTCAGCTTTCAAATGACTGTAATACTGTTGGTTTGACATTAAACCCAAGCAAGCAACAAAAAATCAATTTATTTTCACCTGAAATTAAGATAGATAAGCTGTCTGTTTTTCGCAGAAATGCTGGTTTGTATAGGAAAACAGGCTTAGAGTAACTAACTATTGTTAAAGGAAATCAATCAATCAATCAATCAATCAATCAATCAATCAATCAATCAATCATCAATCAATCATCAATCAATCAATCATGTACAGTCAAATCTGGTTACGCAGCTAATCTTGGGAATGAAAAAAAGACTGCTCTCTACATAATGAACAGCCAACATGCCTGTGTACTATTCCGACCACCACCTGGTCTCTGTTCACATGAAAAATCTATAATAATTGTATAAAACATACCTTCAAGTACCATTAATTACAAAATGTTGATTTTAGCTAATTTATTGTCAATATTTTAATTTTGGATCTATTTGGTGTGACAATACCCTTTACAGTAGGGGACATTATTGCTTGGAAATAGTCTTGCATATAAAAGATGTTTTTTGTTTCACCTGAAATAAAGACGGATAAGTTCTCTGTTCCTCAGAGATACACTTGCCTGTCTATAAGCAGTAAAGGTTTAGAGTGACTAACAACTGGTAAAAGATGTCAAAAATGACATTAAGCATCAATCAATCAAACCTAATTCCCTCTTTTTTTCTGGCTTGAGACCAGAAACGGATTTTTTTTGGCCTGACTGTTTAACACAGATTGGCTACTTAGTACAGATTGCAAACACAGGTTTTACTCTATTCTACCATTTCAACAACTGATTTTGATTTACAAAAGTTTAATAATTATATTGATCGCATCCAGCAATATGATTTACTACTGTGCTGAAAGCATTATGAATAAAATATGTTAGTAAAATTTACTATTATTCCCCTGCACCACAATGTGTTTGGTTGCATCATTTCTCTTCCCGTTTTAATATTTTTTGATGTGCTGAGTCAGGGTGATATTTATTATGATGTTTTTTGTGGAAAGAAACCGGAGGGCCCGTTGAAAACCCATGTGTCTGGACGGTTGACCACTGCACCCGCTCATGTGCATGACCAGGAATCGAACCCGGGACGCATTGGTGAGAAGCGAGGCGCCTTACCACTGCGCTATCCATAATTTTCATATAATTATATATATATATATATATATATATATATAAGTAAATTTATTCACGCTGTACCACAAATGGCATAGTCCGTAATTTTTATGTTATGTGTGTTTGATTGGTTTCAGTGGCCAAATGTTTAGAGTGACATGATGTTTTACGTTTTATACCTGTATGCAACATACCAAAGCTTTTAGATTAGTTTTGGTATATCTCTTTTTTTTCCAGGCACTCAGCACATAAGGGTATTATTGTGACTTGGTTTAAACATATTTATTTAATAAAGTTGGACATACAAATAAATACAAACACATTTCCTTAAGGATTAGACAGATATACATAGCTAATATAGTTCTCTTCCTTATCATTAAATATAGAACTGTAGTATCTATTGTGAGTTGGTTTGGTGTCATGACTTTGTGTTGGGATATCACAATGAGGCCACACTACATCTGTCTCATGATGACAGAAATGACTGAAACACTGTTAATGGGATGGTCAACCCAAGCAAACAAACAATTAATATTTAGATGTCTTTGATAATACTTCCGATGTGTTAAATTCTACTCGCTCTGGCCATTGAAAATAGTGCATGGTGAGTGAAAAATGAGGACAATTTTCAGTAATTTTCTTGATCTTTCTATCTCAAATTTTTAATGGGGCTAATCAAGATGATTGATAATTTTAGGAATTTCATACCCCTGTTACTTGCCTATTTTTTAAGATCTAATTGAAACGATGAGAAAACAAAAAGAAGGACAAGCCTAAAGGAGACAAAGATGGCGTTAAAAAGGAAAAGAAGAAAAAAATTGTAGAAGAAGAAGAGGATATGGATAACTTGGAAAAGTTCCTTGCTGACGAGAAAACTGGCGGGGGATACGAGTCCTTGTGATAGTATACTCAATATTGGTCAAAAATTCATCTCTCTTTATGAATAAATTAACCCTTTAAGGTAGAGGAACCCTAATGGGCTCGGCAAATTACTGCAAATGTCGGCAAAGATCGCCCAACTTCCGATATTCTTCGTCATAACACGCCATGATTCGGAATATTATTCTTTTTCATTAAGAAGTTCAATTCATGGTGTTTTATACCATTGTTAATCAAATGTAATAGTTTTAATTGGTTTTCATCTAAGAACCAGGGTTACTTTATCAACCATAACTACAGTAACACAAGTACGTTCGAAATTCATGTGAAGCGGAAAATTATAACGGTGACTCGTTCGTACTAAGATTGAACGTACTTAGTCAAATGGTTTTTGTATAAAACTCTTCAGATATTTTTTACTGAATGCTTAGACTTTTAATTCTTTTTTTAGTTTTTATGCGTATACATACACACAATTTGCGACAGCATTTCAATACTTGGTTAGATAAACTAAAAATCATGTCTTATTTCGTTGAATTCTACTGTTTTTTATGTGCAATGGTCACAGTTTGCCCAATATTTATTAGCAAGTTGTGTAATTGTTGTTTATCATGGACATTTAATTGTTTTGATTTTGAATGAATGGCAATTTCATGTGTACATTTATTCATGGATTTATGTTCAAAACATTTTGATATTCAATTCTAAATTAAAAGATTTTCTTTTGGTAAGTATTTGTAGTTAAAATCATCCACAAAATTCGTGAAAATAAAGCTCGCAAGAAAAATAATTATTTAATTTTGCAGTTCTTTCTGTAATGATGACATATCATAAGGGCAGGGCAGACTTTGTTCCTACTTAATGGTGAATTTGTCATCAGTCTAGTCCAATGGGGTGATGTTTTAGGCCTGAAGTAATTTTCCGCACAGTCTTGATGAATGAAGAGTCTCAAGCCTGCATCTCTGGGGGGTGGGGGGCATTCATGGTCATGTGGTTTTAGATGTCCGCTTACTGTCACTTATCCCCTTTTGGTTTTGGGTCCTGACTTGAATTCCACAAACAATACTTGGCATTAATAAATACTTTAATACTTATAGACGAATTTCATCATATTTTGTTATCTCTTATAAAAATACCCGAATATTTCATTTCTCAGCAGATATGGTGAATTATTAAGGTAATTGTTTGTCAGTTAAGTCATATACTTGAATTTTTGGTATCAAATTTGGGTATATTTATTAGAAAAACAATAAATATGTTATTCGCCCGTAAGTATATATGTATTATTTAGCGATAATGTTGGTGAAATTTGAGCCCTGTCTTGTCACTCCATAATCTCATTAGAGTAGGCCATCCAACTGGCCCCAGTAGGTTAGTAGTTCTACCTTCATCGGGGATCTTACTTAATCAGTTATTGGCTGGATGTTGCAGAGATGGTGGTCACCAAAGCAACAGTGATTTTTATCGGCTCAAAATTTTGAATATCTAGAATTCCTTATTTATTGCCATTGAGCAAATAAATTTAGCATACATATAATCAAGACCACTTTAAATGCATCACCAAGAAAAATGATCTAAATCATAATACATCTTTCTGTGAAAAAAAAGCATGTCACAAAATATCTGATTTCAAGTATTTATTTTAGGTTTGACACATTTTCTTTATTTAGACTTAATGGCCTAATACATTATTTATGACAGTGAACTTCCTTTCAGGTAATGAAATTTAATTGCTTTGAGTACTTTGTCTTTGTTATTTGAAGAAAAACCAAAATGCAAACTGATGTTTTGTGTAACAGCACTTATATCTCCTTTCGTGATTAAAAAATGAAATACTTGTAAAATCATCTGTTCTGTAAGGTTCAGGATCTTTTAGTAATCTACTAAACTATACTATAGGACATTGGGGGCCTCCACATCTGAGTGGTCTTAGTAGTCGACATACTCTTACATATACATGTATTGAGCTTATGACGTTTATGAACAGTTGACCTAGCAATTAATGGGAAAGGCAGTTAAAACGGGAAAGGTGTAAAAGACATTGAATTTGTGTGAAAAGAAAAGAAATATAAGGCTTATAAGGTTTAAGTGGCCCAATAGCTTGATGGATAGAGCAATCACCTTTTCAGGTATCCTGAGTTCGAATCCCTGTCTAGACGTTTTTATCACCTGGTTTCATCTGGTGCCTAACATGGAAAAGTTACAGTATAGTTCTCCAGTACAAACTGCGTAAGATGGCACTGGACATATTTAAAGTTTGTATAAGAGAAGTACTATAAATAAAGAACTGTTGTGATATATTTATATCGATGAGGTAACTTTAACATCACTTAAATGGTGCGTGTGCTTTATGTTTCCTGACTGGAAGCGTAGATAAGTTTATGAAATTTAAGTAGTTTTTAATGTCATTTTCTTAAAGGATTATTCAAGCATTTGCTTTCTTAAAACTTTTAATTCTCACATTCTTACTTGAATTCATGTTTATTGTACAACAACTGGACAGACGGCAATCTTCTTTATGTAAGATTTCTTTCTGGCACTGACTGGGAGATCACATGGTTTATTTTGGACAAGTAGGTCTTACTAGAGAAAACGCACGTGTCTGAATAAGTGACCATTCATATATATTGCCAGACTAACATCGGTTCAAACTTTGGTTGCATAAGTGAAATTGTGTTTACCACTACGCGTTTTGATGACCTGCATTTGAATAGCACTTTCATTGTCAAAACATAACGCTATAATGAAGGTAGAAAACTTCCTCATATTTCATATCCATAGCTATTTATTTATTTTAATTTTTGCTCTTTTTCATTGTATGTTATTTATTATGACTTGTCATTTTCCGGACTATCTATGAATATATTTGCCAGGTCCTTAATATTTACATCATTATACAACTTTTTTGATATTCATATATTTTAAATGTTTCACCTAGTATTGACATTGTTCTTTATTGAATATATAAATGTTTATATGTAAATTTCATCGAGAAACAAACCAAACTGCATTCTTTTCTTTCTATATTAAACAACAAATGGCAGGTATGTTCTTTTGATATCAAAACATTTAAAGGAATACGCTCGGCTGAAATGAAAATTTAACCATCAATAAACCTTTTAGTGTAGATCACTTTGACATGACTTTCATTTTTATACACGCTATATTTGTGAAGATATAGCTGTTTAAAGTTTGTGATTTCGATCGGCTATGGCCGCCGCCATCTTTGTTCATGTTTACCTTTCTGTGACGTCACAAATACCCATTGAACCATATCCCGATCGATGAGTGCGATTAATAGGGGTTGTGATAAAAGCATTAAAGGAATACGCTCGGCTGATTACAACTAGGTTTCAATTGAAAGATAATGATGTAAATAAACCAATTAAATTTCTCATTTCATTGAATCAATCGTAATAAGAAAGAAATTGTAAGTTAAAGACGTCTATTTAAACCAATTTGCTCCGCGATATTTTTTATTTCTATAATACATCTTTGTCATTTTTACCGTGAAATGCTTGCAACTGCGGTTATTGAAAAGTTGTGTGGTGTTAAACTGATTGGATAAGAAATCACTGGCAAGCCTTTGTAACAGAATAAGCGTCATATAAAATCGCACCTCAGGGCCATAAAACACGGCCATAAAACGAAGCGTGCGACCGAGTCACCATGTCAACAGACAATTGATGTGCACGTTTTACTGAAACGGACATGTAGAGTATAATCATCACCACAAACATACTAAATGCATTATATAAATATGAAAGAAAAGTGTTGAATCCACGTTTTATATTATAATAATCTATATTATGCTATTTTACGGAAAAAGTCTGTTTAAATAAATATATATAAGTAAAAGTATCGTATCGCAATGAGCTTATGTTATTGTGATATACAGAATTTAGCATAATTTACATTATTTTGCTAAATTGCGAGCAATTAGGTGTGTTAATCATAATTACAACACGGTGTCCCTTTGATTCGTCTCTATAGTATTTCACAGTTACCGTCATTGCAATTAGATTTCTACTTACATGATACCGCCCCTTTTATATATTTATATGTTTGGTTAAAAAACTGTTTAAAAATTGTAATGATTTGCGCAATTAAAATAGCGATGTTTGTGAGAATGTGCATAAATGATTGCGTGACAAGGGGTATTGACTTTAGTTAAGGTTCGATCACTATAGCAGGAAGTTTAATAAAGTTTTTGAGATATTTCTTAAAATGGAGTGTATAGTTCCTTACGACGTTGAGCCCGAATATACTGAGGAAGAGCTGCAACTGCTTCAAGACAATGACGTACGGGAGGAGGAATATTTATGTGCTGAGGACTTTTGTCTGTGTGATAACTGTGTTATGATGCCATCCAATATTGATAATGTATGTTGCAAATCGAGTGACTTGGTTGTTGGAAATTTAGATGAACTTACGTGCATTACGAACCATACGGGCTTTCACACCTTAGTTCTGAATGATTCTGTTTTAGGAGTTGCATTCATTACCATTCTGGCATACAAAGGTCATAGGACGAGGGCTCCAGACTCTCTCACTCACGAGTAAGAAAACAATAAAATGATCATAGTTTAATCTTTTAATAATATATTTTCATCATATTCAAATAATAAACATTTTTCAAACAATTTCTCCACAACACACGTAATTCCCTTCTATATTTCAATGTATGTACGCAACCGGAAGTGTGTCTGTGACGTCACGATTGTTGAAAAAAAGTCTCGCGAGACCACGAGACGTAAACAATGTCTGCGCCCATGTCTCGGAGCAAATTGGTGTAAATAGACGTCTTTAACTTGCAATTTCTTTCTTATTACGATTGATTCAATGAAATGAGTAATTAAATTGGTTTATTTACATCAATATCTTTCAATTAAAACCTAGTTGTTATCAGCCGAGCGTATTCCTTTAATTATAAAATATCAACATCTTGTTTGTTCTACAAAATATGTTGAGTTAAAATGAAAACAGCAAATTGATTATTCTAAAGAAATTATAATAATTTTAGTTCATAATAAAGGCGTTTAGGTAATGGATAAATATGAAAATAAAAATGTTTATTTTAGTATAAGAAAACAATATGGAAACTTAAAAAAAATCTCCAAACTTATTTGATATCATTGACAATAAATGATTGTTTATTTTGTAGAAAATATAGTATAAGATTTTGTTGCAAAACATATAAAGGGAATGAAATCTGGTTTTTATGAATTTATTAAAAGTCAATTAAAATCCGAACGTAGAATAAGACCCTACTTCATGAAAATCAGAATCATTTTAATGAAATGGAGATAGGGTGTACGCACGTGTATTGGTTCCCTTACATTATCCTGTGTGTGTTAATTTTTCATGAAATACACAAGGGACTTAAGGTATGAGCACCCTAATATCCATATTCCACATCTTGCCACTGAATGGTAATATTTCTATGAAATTTTGACACTTTGATGATATTCAAAAATGAAAATATTTCACCAAGAGTTTATTTTTCAACTTTTAACCTATTTGGAGAGGATTATCTGTATCATGGGTGCCTGCATAGCGTAGTGGTAACGCGCCTTGCTTCTCACCAATGTGTCCCGGGTTCGATTCCTGATTACGTATGTGAGAGGGTACAGTTGTCGTCCGTCCAGACACGTAGGTTTTTTCCGGGCCCTCCGGTTTCCTCTCACAATAATGACCACATACGCCACCATCAGAGCCATCGAGAGTGATAAATATAAGTTGTGATAAATTGTTTCGAAATCGATGTAAAATAAATAAAGATTAAACTTTATCTGTATTTTAGTTAACTGAGAGCCAAGCCTATGGGAAATAAACATGTTTCTGTGAATATGAAAAACTGAATTTGATTTATGAAAAGTTGCATTATATGATTCTGTTTCAAATTTCATGAAAAAAAAAACTTTACCGTAGAAAAAATGAGAAAGTCTCTTTTTTTTAGTTTCAGGGTAGATAACTTATGGCAGCAAAATTATCAAAGGGAAGATAATAAAAGAACTTCTGTCACAGGTAATAACATGTCAATTTGCCCCAAAGATATTTCCATTATTTGGCATTTTAAAAGCTTATATTGTAAAGTTATATGCATGACGTTGACGGAATTGATGATTAGTGTTCTAAGACCGGACAGTTACATATTTTCTCCCAGAAACAGATATTGGCTTTACCACCATGCAATTTTAAGTGGCTTTCTGCAAAATTGTTTTATTCATGTACTAATTAATAAGACAGGGGTGATCTTGTTTATTTTATAACAACACCAGACTAAAATTTTGATTGAAATCACGAGAAACCGGTTAAAATCAATATATTTATTATTCAAACATTTGAATGGATATACCTAAATGTGATAGAATTTATAATAATCAAGCGTATTTTAGGTTGAAGAGCATCGTCATGTTGATGCATCATTTACAAAAGTAGAACTAAAGTTCATTTTGTAAATTCATAAAGTCTATGGGGAAATGTACACCTTTGAAGCTATGTTAGAAACTTTTTAGATCTTGTAGATAACTATAGTTTAAATTTACTTATTTCATAATTCATATCTCTCATCCAATGATGAAATACGTATTACCAAACCACTCTTGCTCTCACAGATGAAAGAAAATATATTGCCTCTGTCATGAACTAAAAATGCCGTAAAACAGACGAATATTTGGCAAATCAAAAGTTTTCAAAACAGGGTCCATTACGCGCTTTACATCTTTGATGCAAGTGAATCCAGTCTTTAAACATTTTGTCCTACCATTACCTGACATATTATTGAGACAGTTTCTGTCTGTTGTTTGTTCAAACTGTCAATATGGCAACCCTCTGATAAGTCTTTGAAATGAGGAACATGCTTTATTTTTAATTGTTTAACACATCAATTACCAAAGTCAGTCGTATAAAAATGGTACTGGTATAGCTCCCTTGCTTGGCGCTCAGCATATAAGGGTAGTTTCAGGACTGGTTGTCTCGGTGTCAGGATAATTTGACTAAGTGTGGTATTATGCCACATGTCTACGGCATGATACTGCATTGTGGCAGCACTGTATCTGTAGACAATCCCCAAATGACTGAAATACTGTCGGTGGGACGTTAAACCAACCAAACAAGCAAACCAAAGTTAAGTTAGTATGAAACTTCAATAATCTAATCCTAAATGCGTTATTTATGTTTAACATATGAAAAATAAGACTATCAGTGTTCTTTAATCTTTAATATCGTTTTCATGTATCAGTTCATTTTTATGCTTGAAAAGTAAGTTTTCATATGTATATTGTGTCGCTTTCAAAGGGATAACCTATTTTTAAGGTTTAGACGGAAACGGACAGAAAAAAAAACAACATTCACTAGTTTTGTCTTCGCTGAATACACATATCTATTTGATTTTTACTTATTGTCTGATCATTATTTTGCTACAAATGTAGTGAGTGGTGAGTTGTGTCAACTAAGACGAGGCGTGAGGTTATACATTTTTGTATTAATCATATCCAATGGTAGATCTAGGTGTAGGTCCATAAATTGTGTTAAAGTAGGTGGACACTTTTAATCACTTTCGAAGGACACCATCCCTATGAGCTATGCGTCATGTGTGGACTGTGCCGGTGGTTAGAGCGTCCGCCCTGAATTACAGGAGGTGCGTATGATCCCTGACCGCGACATACCAGAGTCATAAAATGGTACTAGTACAGATTCTTTTTTGTGCTCAGTATATAAGTGTAGTTACAGTGCTGGTGTTAGGATAATGTGACTATGTGGAATCAATTTATTTAAACTCATTGTGATATCGCAATGGGGCAGCACTACCCTTTTAACAAATACTGATAGGGGAACGTTCAACCAATACATACAAACATTACGTGAAAGAACGGGGATTTTGATGTGATGAGGCTGCATTTGTTTTGTAAATTGAATAAACGAGGTTCAAATTTTCAAGCAATGCCAGTAAACCAAATTTTATAAACCCGCTTTAACCTTGCTTGAACAAGGTTGTTAAAAAAAAGATGAAAGCATCATTTGTCTCAATGGACTGCTAACAATAAGCATATCGATACTCTTACTTTCCTCATTTCTCTTATCTACAGTTTATAAGATTATATGAATGTGTGGAACAACAAAATTTCATTATTTGTTTTATTTTTGTTCATTTTATATACACACGTACGTAATATAGGTTAATCAATAATATTCAATATAATAAAATATTATATATGTATCTTATATTGCAAAAATAATTAATAAAATGTAAATTTTTATCCGGCTGGCACTCGAACCCACACCCCTTTTTTACAATGTTGGATGGCGTATAGTTGACTATTTTATCCACTGCACTAATGGGCTAATTGATGCATGTCGGGGAAATTTTATAAATATATTTTTTAATACCTGTCGCTGGAAATTCCTGCCAATTATGTTTCAAAATATCTCTGAATGAGGTGCGTACATTCTTTTTTCATTGCAGTTGATTAAACACGTTATCTCGAGCATCGATTATCAACATATTTTAATGCAATTTCGACTTCCATAACGCAATCGTAGTGAAATGAACATGAACATTATCACCATTAAGTGATAAGACAGAAAACAAAATTTCTTTGCGTAGTTAAAAATTAAGGTAACTTATAAATATAGATGTCTAAATATAGCCCCGAATTGTTGTCCGATTTAAAAAGTGTGCTGTAACAGAACAGTGTTGCAAACAACCCTGTTCAAAAAGGAAAACTAGAATAAACAGTGTTTTTATTGCTATGAATAAATATAAATATAATTGATATGCACCCACGATACTTAACATTATATAATACTTAATGCATTTTTCAGTATCTTAGGAACGCATTTCATCATTCGTGTTACCGAAATATTGAAGATATTCAATCATACATTAATATAGAGGTATTTTAAGCATTAAAAGGACCAAAAAACTATTTATGAATAATTTTTCATTGGCAAAACTTCCTTTTCATGAATACAAATCAGCTACTTGCAGACCAATGAAATCGCTCATAGTATTTTGAATAAGCTTTAATGAAATTACAAAGCAAGAGCTGACTTTCAAAATCCGAAAAAACTACATGGTACGCACCGTTTCATTGGTCAAGTGATCCGTGCTGTTTCCGCTACAGATCAGATGAAATGCCTTATTAACACATAGTTTCCACATCAGTGAATATACTTACTATTAGCGGTCATCTTGAATGGAAGTTATTATGGATGGATTATAGTTTGTTCTAACTAATCGCCCGATTAAAAACACTTGCATTTCGTTAAAAATTTGAAAATTGTGTCACATTTATAAAATGATTAGTGAGGCCTTGATATGGAGAAAATATGAGTGCACGGTGCCTATGGTATCTTAGGGCATGTTGCGACATCAAGTTTTGCATGTAGCTTGATAAAATGTTCACAGTGATACTGATTCTGTACCATCACATGTATTGCGTACCTGACAAACTGTAAATATTTTATCGTTTGTATTTTATATTTTATGGATATATCCCAGTTCTCCGCTTCGCGTCACTTGTAATAAAATTTATAATATAAATTATATGTAATACTTGTTTTTTTTTTTTATACATATCGACGATATATCAAATGATAAATGTCTACGATACATACATCGATCAAACTCCGGCGCAGTGCTCTGGCTCCGTATTAATCAATGCAACACTGAGCAGCAGGTGACCATGGTGTGTACCAAAATTCGCGCTATTGAGTAACTGTGATCTAGCAGTAACTCAGATATTTTTCAACTCATTGTGGCAGAGATCTGTTTGAGATCTCCTACGTTGGAGATTGCCAAAATACACTATTGTTTAATTGTGATTTAGCTGAATCTCAGCTATACTTCTACTCACTGTGGCAGAGATTTGTGGTAGATCTCCTTGATTGGAGATTGAAATATCAATATATCAAGCAGGATTCGCATGAAGATACCACATTATTATATTATTTATAAACAGGTTACTTTTTGTAAGCTTAGTAGCTACTTAGAAATGACATAACAATGAAATCTCAGAATATGAACCCAGAGCTGACTGCGAAACTATTCTAAGTGTATGTTGAAATAGAAGGAAATGGTGCATTTTTGTTGTCACCCCTCGACAAGCATTTTTTTCAATAGTTCATTTACACTTTGGGACCCAATTGGCACATGATTTGGTAAAATATATGTAAAAGTCAGGAAAAAAGGGGATCGAGAGGTCTTAGGTTTGATCCTCGATCGTGACATACAAAATTCGTTAAAAGGTGTTCTGGTATAGCTCCTTTGCTTGGCGCTCAGCATGAAAGGGTTGTTCCAGGACTGGTTGGTCCGATGTCAGGATAATGTGACTGGGTGTAGTATCATGCCAATGACTACTGCAGTGTGGCAGCACTATATCTGTTACATGTAGACATCGTCTCCAAATGACTGAAATACTGTCGGTGGGACGTTAAACTCAATAAACAAACAAACAGAAAGAAAGGGATAACCAAAGCGTTGTATGACTAAATATTTTATTATGTGTTAATAGTAAAAAACGTACAATATACAAATGAGATATTGAAATAACATCAACAAGATATAGTATAAGGCAGGTATACTCAAAGGAAAAAGAAACACAGGGTAACTAGAATATGTAGTAGCCCGACTCAAGTCTTTACCTCCTAGTCTTGCAATAAACCTCATAAGATAGACCCCATCTCATTCTAAAGCATTTATTTTGTTTGAATAAAAAATCTTTATCAAAATAATTTAAACTGTAGTACCGTCATATACTTCCTATTTAAACTGACACAAAAAGTTTACCCTGCGTTTCTTTGTCCTTTGAGCATATTACAAATTAAGAATATAACATAGATAAATGACTAACTTACATCAACAATTAAAAACTATTTTTCTCAAATATTTAGGTTATCCACCCATCAATAAATAGAGATCGTGGTCCATCAAATGAACGCGGGAATTTAATGGTAATGCAAGCCTTTATAGAGATTGAGCATATAACTAAGTAAGTCAGTGGACGCTTGCATCTACACTGAAGTCTTTTAAAGCATTTGAAGGACCATGGTTATAATGCAATGATGAAAGGAATATGTTAATTTCATTTTGAAGATGTTTCCTAATTAGATACCAAGGCTTACAGCAACAGTACTTTTGCACGAATAGAGTAAAAATATCACATATCTTTCTAAACAAGCGAAAGAACAAGTTTCTGTAGGTTTCTATGCTAGTGTATGTTGTAGAAGAGGTTTCAAGGTAAGAGGCGGAAGTCTTTAAAGCTATCTCGTGCAGTAACATAGTAAACTATAGTTGACAACGACTTTGAGCTGGATATATTCCTAAATTGTTCCGTTATGTGGGAAAACATGTGTTATTCGTCGTTTTTGTTTGGAGGTATGAAAAGTAGAGCCCGTGTGCCAGATAAATACAATGGACATCTGCTAGATATCTCGGGATGGTATTTGTTGCAATGGAAGATAGGAGACATATTGAAAACTTTTTTTCTCAAACTGAAATCCTAGCATTAGCCATGAAAACGTAAACATACCACGTTACAACTTTAAGTCTAAGCAACGCGTACCTGGATATGTTGATCTGTTCATATGGTACATTGACACTAATTTTAATACCTCCATACTGAAAAGACAAGCGAGACATTTTGTTTTAAGCATTTTAACCATGAATACTCATTCCAAGTCTGAAAATCAAAAACACCGTCGGCCATATTTGTTTACCATATTCCTGCGAGAGGCAGAATTTATGAGTACTTCCTTTTATATTGAAACCTTTTTTTGCAATAAATCAACAAAAAACTACTTTTTGGAACTTTTTGTTAATTCAATAACTTATCAAGCAGAGACAGGAAGCTCACGAAAAAGCCAGTGGAAAATATTATGTAAGGCACTCATCAGATAACCTAATTTTGTAAACTTTCAAAAAAGTATTGAAAAATCAAAAAGGAAAAATTAACCATATTATAAAATCATTTCTCTCATACATGGAATTATTTTTAATTTGATTTATTTTCAAAATTCTTTTAAATTGTGATTTAAATTCAGTCAGTCTAGCACAAAAACAACGAACTTTCCAGCAGGTACTTTTTTTACATATATTTTTTAAAACTTATTTTCAAGATGTCATTTTGATGGTAATGTAATGACCAATTGTAAAATACACTTCATTTTTACATACCTTCAATAGTAAAGGAGATATTTGAAAACGTGACTTTGCGAGAATAGGACAATTTGTTACGTGCTTTTTCGAGATTTAGACTAGTTGCCAATCTTTGTTTATTAAGTCTTTGGTTCATAAAACGCACATTTATTGAAGTGCAATATTAGAGTCTAGAACTGTATGAACACTCTCAACAAATCAGAGAGATCATACTAAAAACACAACTTTAACTGGCTTATAACATTTCATAAATTCATACACGCTGAATAAACAATGAACGATGACACACATTACACGTGCAAACAATACAATAATGAACATGAAAATACACATGGCAGTCACGCGACAGACTAACTTTTCTAAATTTAACATTGCAAAATGTGTTTACATATTTTATTTCTGCTAAAAGTTAAAGGAATGGGGTTGGGCAACAAATTCTTACAACTTAGATTAAGCCCTGCCCCTTTAAAATGTATGAAACAAAATAACAATAGCAGGTATTTAACATTATTTTGAACAGGTGAAAACACAGATTGGTCATTCTATGTATAATTAGAAAACAGTTTCATAATTGAACAGTGTAATATATTTTGAAATGTTGATCGTGTACTGCGCATGCTTAGAGATACAGAATGCTGGACAGGCAGTCTTTTTAAAGTAATTGTAGTACACACTTTAGTATTTGTTTATATTCTCCTGAGTTTATATACATGTATACATTCTGACTCTTATTCAATTCGTCCAAACCACGGCTCCTGAAACGCTTTTCTTACAAATATATAAGATGTTAAAATAGGCATGTCTTCGAAATTTATGACACGATGACAGCAGTCGAATAAGAGACAGAATGTAAAAGTTAATGATGCGTAGTTTGAGATACCTCATCTTAATCGGAAAACGTTTAATTTTGTGACTGATTGGCCAAATTGCTCATTGTCCGAAACTTTCGGTCACTTTTCATTCAAATTCACGATAAATAAGGCGTTAACAGGGCCCACAGTTTGTCAAGAGGACACTTTATATGTGGGCTTTGAAAATGTAAACTTGATTTACCCAAATTTTGTTAGAAAATATAAAAAAACGGACAAATACGCACATTGCATACCCACTGCGTCTACATGTATATAGTACGACTGTTGTCGTCGAATGCAACTGATGTCTCATTTTCCGATTGAACGGTGTGACAAAACAGTGATTATTTATTTAACTCGTAAACATATGTCATGTACTCAATCAATCACTCGCAAATGGAATATACAAATAATGTACAATATCAAACGATTCATTCACACAATATTTATAAAAATTTAAACATGAAATAATACAACATCAAAGATGACGTATAAAAAGTGATGTAATTGTGGTCTTATGATCTTTTTCATTCTAAATGCAATTTTAGAGTATTTTTCTCGGAGTATTTTTTTTTTCAATTCCTTTAAGGTATACGCCCCATAATAGCCATATTATATAACTTGTCATTAGATGGTAATATTTCTATGAAACTTTGTTACTTTGAAGATATCCAGAAATAAAAAAAAAAAATTTCACCGAGAGGTTTTCTAAGATTTATCACATGTGTGCGAGACAATCTGCATTTAAGCTAACATGAAGTCTGTGGGAAATATACCATTTCTGTGAATATGAAAAACTGAACTTTTTTTTTATTTAATATATATATATATATATATAACAAGAGGGCCAAGATGGCCCTGTGTGGTTCACCTGGCTAAGATGGCTGTGTTAGGCATAATGACAAAAAATCTGGCATCTAAAGTGTTTTTCTAACATTTGACTAAGTGACCTACATTTTGATCCTACCTGAATTTGCACTCAACTGGGAATTCATGCAGTCATCATTCATATCAAGTTCAATGAAGACTGGGACAAAAATATAGGCCTCTAGAGTGTTCACAAGATTTTTCTATAAAAAAAATGCCCTGGTGACATACCTTTTGACCCTATGTTGCCCAGTTTTGAATTCATTCGAGATTTGATGTAAACAAACATTCTGACCAAGTTACATTAAGGTTAGGCTAAAACTGTGATCTCTAAAATGTTCACAAGGTTTTTCTTATATCTTAAAAATGAGGTCCTCATGGACTCGATACTTTCTTTATATACATCTTATAGACAATTTCAATTGTTTTCCTCTATGAAAAAAATGGTCAGAAATTAGTTTCATTTGCAACAAATGGTCACCTTTTGGCCCTATAGTTGCTAAAATAAAGTTTGATCCCTTGAAAAATGAGCCCTGTGAGGTCTGAGGTCTATTCAACTACTTCTTCATATACGAGATATATATAGATACTTTCAAAAAGCCTCTCCTCTGAAACCAATGTTCATTTTTTTGTTTCGAGATGATGGTAACAACATGGTCCTACCGTAATTGCTTCAGCATAAAACGAGGCCCCCAGATGATTGTTTTCTTATATAATCTTATGCTATCTGGGTTGACTTACTTAACTGTATGCAGTACTGGCGCCCCATTAACATTTCCCGAACATACATCCATACATAAATGTAGACCCCCCCCCCCCCCCCCCCCAAAAAAAAAAAGAAAATCCCAAGAAAGCTCTATTTCACAGCGTTCCCCCGGATCCTCAGTCAAACTAGAACTACACCCTTCTCACGGATCGGACAAAGCATTTTCACTGCCTACATTTTTAACATAGTCCCCATCCCCTAACCTGAATTCCTGGATCCAACACTGTTCAGTCACTCTTATTCTCAGTTATTAAATACAGGTTGCTGATAGCCGAAACACCTTTAAGAGGACAACATCAGCGCTCTTACCTCGGATAATTTCATGAATTATTTTTCAAATATTCAAATGTCAGTTCGTTTGGACAAGAAAGAGACTCGTTAATGAATGCATGTATATGATTGTTATGTTCTGTTGACAAAAATGTTTTAAGTATTAACAGTTTACCAATCATTTAAATATATTGGGAAAAACTGATATATTTAGCTAGTATAATCTCAGATATAATCTCGAATTAATCCAATCTCTAGTTCACTAAGAGCTAAGAAATGCGTACATACGCAAAGCAAAATTTTGTCAACATTGTTTTTCAAATAAAAATTCTTACCTATTTGAATTTTTAATAAATAATGTTAGTATTTTGAACTTAAGTGTTTTGCAAAAAAGAAATGGTGAAATGTTATGAATTGGAATAATACTAAGTGATAACTTATTGTTAGTAGAATTCAACACAGGTCCCAGATCCCGTTCATCACTGCCAAAGATGTAACGCTACAACGCGAATTCAACCGTCAGTACTTAGCGCTAAATAATAATCAAATACGTTTGGGCTTTTATTTTTCTATTCGTCTTATCCAAATAAACACACCTAAATGTTACATTTCATAACAAATACTATTTGTCACTACTTGTCAGTATGATATTTTTTTATGTCAAATAAGTCAAATGCTTCAATACTCCCCGAAACAATTATTCCGGAATGTGTTCCATACTATATGATTATAAATAATGCTTATACCACTAAGTATTGTTGGTGGAATTCTACCCCGTTCAGTAGATCTGACAGATCATTGCGTGTGTTTCTGCACATGGCGCCATGATGACCTCATTGGTGCGACTTCCCTTTAGCATACCGCAATCATTGACCCCAGAGTTATCACTAATATCCAAAGTATCTACTATCTGATTGTCAGAAAGGAGCTCAAACTGTCCTTCTATTTTAATATCGTTTACCCCTACCCAAGGCGAGGCGCCTTTCAGTTTCATGTTATGCAATCTCTGAAGGTCATAAATATGTCTGACATCAGCCAAGTGTCCGCCGGCATTAATACAAGCATTTTACGCTGTCGTTCCAGTTGTAGTTGTATGTATACAGTCTAACGCAACTTGATCCTGAAAGTGACCAACCTGTCGGACATGTCAACGGAGTCGTAGTGGCCACTGGATTATTAACCGAGGTTGTCTGACCGGAAGTTGTACCGGCTGGTGACTGCGAGCTAGGCGGGGTCGTCATTGGTCCGACAGCGACGTCCGTAACCGGCTGAGCAGGTGAAGTGGCCACTGGATTATCAACCGATGTCTGACCGACAGTTGTACTAGCTTGTGACTGCGAACTAAGCGGAGTCGTCAATTGTCCGCCAGAGAAGTTGGATACTGGATTAGCTGAAAAGAAAATTTAGTTAAAAATTATTTACCCCATACTCCTTCATTTATTAAAAATATCGGAATTTAAGGATTTTAAACGAAGAGATAAGAATAAATCCGGAATGTAAATGTTCAAAAGTGGCTAGACTTGACTATTTGAGAATACCGTCGCTTCGACAGTTTTTCAGTCATATAGCGACGTCCAGCTAATGACAGGTGGAGGAAGACCCCAAATGCACGGAGGCATCCGGGTAGAACCACCGCTACCGCAAGGCTTCCTCACATGAAAATCCGAATGACCTTGCCGGGATTCGAATCCACGCGGTGAGGGGCTGAGTGAGTGTTAAAGTCAGCGACTTTACCTTCTCGGCCACGGAGGCCCCTAAATGTTCATAAGTATGAAACCATAGAGTCAACCTTAGATTATATATTTATTTATAGATAATATATTGTACGCCTTTGATTCGGAAACATGTTAATTTAACTTTTACAAGCATTGAACTAAATGTCGACCACACAAGCTTAAGATCATTATCCTGCCACTATAATGTTAAATGAAAATAAGCCATATATAACTGAATCCATTGGTAATCACATATAGTTTACTTCTGCCGATCTGTTTATGTCTGTGTTTACATTTTTCTTGGTGAAAGAAACGACAGCAAACAAATAAACAAACAAGAAATGTATAGTGGACAGGCCTGTAACATAGTTCCACTGACAGCCACTGTTATTGCGTCATAATGAAATTTACACGGTTGCAAAATTCGAATCTTCGAATCGGCAGAATGTTTATTCAATGAGGGGCGTTATAAAAGTTTACAAGAGAGAGAGAGAGAGAGAGAGAGAGAGAGTCATTTTGTACGCTGCATTTTGGTAAATATCTGCATTTTACTAACAAGGGATAAATTCCGAATTACTCCTTAAAAAGTCAAATGGAAATGACTTTTTTAAATCTTGTTTCCAGTTAAAATTTATATTTATACATCAAGATAATTGCTTTGATATGTTTGAAATGATGTTGACACATGCAGTTTCTCTCCCTCTTTCTTTATATTTCACTTAGGCCTAACTGATCAACGTATTTCTTTTCTTATCATTATTTATATAAACACGCAATAAATATCAGTGCAGTCTGTGAATTCCACGGAAACATGCCATTTATCTCATTCCTAAAACAGAGAGAGAGAGAGAGAGAGAGAGAGATAGTGTGTGTGTGTGTGTGTGTGTGTGTGTCTCTCTCTCTAATATAGTCATTGAAGCTTTTAAAAGCAGTGACAATCGACAAGAAAACAAGCAAATGCATATGAGTGAAATATTTATATACAGAGAGAAGTCATTTGTGAGTTTTAAGTTGGTGTTTAAAATAAATTTACATAGACTTTTGAGTGCCAATCCCTATACTTATCTATGCAATAGTCTTTACACACACACACACACACACACACACACACACACATTTATGCTATAAGGAAATCAAAACATATCAATCACCAGAAAAAATGACCCCCTCAAAACACAAACACACACAAACACAGAAAACAGCAACAAACAAAGCTAAACTAACAAACAAAAAATGTCTCTCCCCCTTTTTAGATTAAAATGAATAGAGGCCTAATTGTGGCTCAGTTGCTCAGCAGTAAACTTTTTTTTTTCTTTTAATGATGACCCTAATTATACTGTATCATTTTTATATACAGTATAGATTTAAACCTACGCACCTTCCAAAGTGCAGGCACAAAATAAAGTACTGGTCCAGCCAATGAAATTGTAAGAAAATTTATATAAGAATTTGTTTCCAAAATGGAGTAGAATTAATGTTAAACTAAACTTATGAATCTGTTTATCTAGTTTTCTGTATATTGTGTAGATTTGCAGAAAATAATAATTATTTTTTAAGCTTTATATTATAGGTGAGTGATTACCATATTTCTTTTAAGAGTAGTCAATTATTTGAATTTGATTTTTCTTTTTGGAAATTTTAATGTATTGATTTTGCAGTATATAACCGCATATAAGGCTTTCCCCTCTCTCTCTACCTTTATCTCTCTCACACACACATACACAGAAACTGAATAATGACATAATATATTTTGAGTTGTTTATTAATATTCTAAGATTACATTTATGATATCACAAAATAATTTCTACATTCAGCAACGTCTGACTTTGAAATGAGAGCATTCAACATTGTCTGCTTTCTGCAATCTGAAAAGCAGTAAGAAATGATCATTAAGATGATGTGTTAAATATGCTCACATCTTCAGTGCAAATATTTGACAGAAATATAAACCCAAACCAAACCAGCTCAATTCCAGAGTCCAACACTACATGAGGTGAAATACTATCAAAATATTTTAATATTCTCATTTATTCTTATTTAAACAATGACAGTTTTTCTTTTCTCTCTTATCACTACAACTGTCACTGTAAATGAAAGGTGGTTTTAATGACACTAACATGTTTTTACTGAATACACAATACTGATTGTTTCACCTGTGCTATGTGTTGATCTGAATTACTATTTTTCTCAAGCATATACCATAATTTCACAAAAAATTAAAATACAGTACTTCTTATTTGATTTGTGGTCTTTGCCGTTTTCAAAAACCAAGAAAACTCACCACTGCATAGATAATAAACAAACGTGCGATTTATAGTTATTTGCAATTTACATGAAAATCATTGTTTTTCCCTACTTTGTTTAAGCATTCTTGCCTTGAAACATTTTTCAGGGTCAGCTCATTTTGTTTTTTTTCTATCCTTAGTTATGCGTGCCTTATATAAAGAACTAGCTTGATATTTGTTTAATTTTTTTTTTGTTTAGTTTTATTTATTATACTATATACTTGTTCAAATAGTTCTCAACACTTCAATGTGTAAAGTTTCATTCATGAATTTCCATGAAAAAAAAAATGATGCATTTTATATCTTTATCTTACCTTATTACTGCTGCGTGACTAATTCGTGGTTTTTGTATTTATTCAAACAGCTAATATTATGTGATTCAAAATCAAACAGCTATTATTATAAGGTAAATTCCATTGGTATATCACTATATCTGTAAATAAATATTCTAAAACTTGTTTTAAATCTGCTGCATTTTATTTTTATAGGATCTTATTTAAAAATTAATTTTATATTTAAATTCCGTTTTCAATAGAAATTATTTTACTGTGGATTTTAAGAAGATAAATATTACAATAATCATGAAATGAGACTATGGATGTCATGTTTGATTATTGACTTCAGTACTTTACTGTGGAATTCATATAAACTGTAAATAACGCCTTTGAAACCACCCTCTAACAATACCCGGGGTTACTGTGTAAAAGTTAGAATTTCATGTTGAAAACAAATTTGACACAAGAAACAGATGAACGGACTTGGTTGTGTACTGATTTAGCTAGTGAGAAATCAAAAGTACACCAGTTATTATATCTAAAAAAGAGTTTAAAACATCTCATAATCCTCCAACTTACAAATCTTTACAAAGTCGTCTGCATGCGTATGATAATGATGGCGATTTAATCGTATGAAAGGCGTCTTATGAATATGTCTAACCTCTATTTACTCTAAAAGTATGTTTTTAAAACGGGTGCCTATCAAATGAACCATTTCAGTCACACAGTTTTTACATTTAACCAGAATATCATGTCCGATGAAAATGGCGGGCGCAGAACCATGACAGTTGATAGACAGTCCAAAAAACTAAGAAATACAAATTAAACCCGTAATATAAAACAATTCCTTGTAACGATCTAGTTCATGAAAACGTCCTCCACCATTCTGTTTAAACCCTTTGATGATTTCGTTGATGGTGTAGCAGATATTTTTATCCAAAATTGAACGAAGGCTTTCATCACAGCCTGAAAAACCTTTACTGTAGCACCGCTTCAGAGTTATTACACGTAAGAATAAAACGTACCGTAATTACCGAAAAGGGGCTAAATTTCGAGAAATTCATGTAGAAACAAGCCCATTCTATTTTGATTTCTTAACATATTGTTTTTATTTTATGCAATGAACAACAAATAAAAGGTGTTTTATTTTGATCTATCAAATGAAAGAAATATAAGAAATCAACTTCCTGTTTGACGTACAAAATATGGTGATATAATTTAAATACGATTTTCTAAATATCTCTAATACAAATTTTCTTTTTACTCTAATATTTAGTAGTTAAGGAAATATCGTACAATAAACAAAATATAAAGGAAATTTTTATGACAGATATTTAGTTTTTTGAAGGAGAAAAGTGCGTATTTCATAAAAAACAACAACAAAAAAAAAACACAAAAAAACACACACACAAACAGATTTTTCAAAATAAATGGATGTCAGTCGAAATAAATATTTGCTGAAATTGAAAAAAATCTATTTCTTATAAATTTCAATATATTTCAGTACAAAAACATAATGAAAAAAGGTTGAAATATCCATTTGTTTAGTTAATTGAAAATAGGTATTTAACCGGATGTAGAATTAGACGGGACCTACTTCCTGAAAATCGGAGGTAGATTCGTGCAAAGGTGATGAGGTGTATGCAGGTGAAGTAGTTCTCTGGAACTCCTACTGTACGTGACGATCGGCGATGCTAGGTAAAGTTGAATATTCATACCAAAGATCTATAATTACAAAGATTGGTAAGCAATCAAAATCACTCAAAATCTCGCGGCAGATTGTCAAGATCTCGCAAAGTTACGTTTGCAAATTTCTGCTATTCTATTTGAGATATTTGAAAGTAATTCATATCTTGCAATAGAACAATACATTACCTTCAAAATGATTCCTTAAAAATATAAAAATTAGTATAGAAATAAAAAATATATATTTTGTAAAATACAGAAGCCCCTGCATGAACAAAATAATGTAGATTTTGTTGCTACAGTGGATGAATTTACATCAAACTTTTTAATGCATTAAAGTGCAAAAAAATTTTTTTTTGCACTAGAAAAATGATAATTTTTATAAGAAAGCTATTTTTTTCTGTGATATTTCTATATATTTTAGACAGTTTGTAAAATTCAGTGATCTGCCGCATGACAAAATGATATTTTTTCTCTCTGTCTGTTACAGGAGTTTCCTATCTTTGCTTAATATGTCTTTGTTCAAATACAGAAAACTTTTGATTTTTTCGGGATTTTTTTTTTTCATTTTGTTTCTTCTTGACAGGCCAATAAATTTTGATGGGTATCATACTATCGGGTAACAGAGATATTTTGCGCTATAAGAGGTTGAAAGTTCTAAACTAGCAAAAAATTGCAAAATTGAAGGTGTGTCTACAAAATAATACCATTGAAAACTACTCCATTGAATTCAGAAAGAAGAATTATTTTTGCTTCATATGATTTTTGAGACATAGATGGGGTGACGACTTCAGAAAATGCATGGTTTGACTTTAGAGGCGGCCAAACATTACCAAATTTGATAAAAAAAAAAAAAATCAAAAAGAAGATTTTTTTCAGTTTTTTTTTTTTTAAGCTCGTGTCTTTATTTTTTGTTCAATCTTGATGAAATTTTGTCAGATTATGTAGCTTTGTGTTTTAAATGATGTCACAGTTAATATTTTTTAGAAAAAAAAAATAAGATTTTGAAATTCCATTGGTAAACATGGATTTTATGCCTTTTTAATTTCACTTACCCTCTAGTTAACAAGACATGAAATGAATATCAGTGTGTGTATATTCATTTTTTCATACCTGTGCTTGTTAGGTTTTCGTCAAAACCGCAGGGCGAATACAGATATGAAAGTTTCCATATAAAATCACATGTACCTGAAGTTATGCAATATTTGGATGTTTTTTCATTTTATTCCTCAGTTGTGCCGCTAGGTGGCATATTTTGTATTCTGAATTAATTTTTGCATCAATCTTCATGAAATTTTCACGGATTATAAATGTAATTGTGTCAAAGGATCTCACACTTTTAAAATTATAAAAAAATGCAAAGGTCAAGGTCATATTGCAATTATTGGTATTAAATAAGACACCAAGGAGACCCTTTAAGTATATTATTGTTTTTAAGATCGAGATTGATTTAGTTGTTTTATGGCAGTTCAAAGTTGATCCTTTTTGAATCAGTTTAATATTTTAAGTGATATCGTGTTTTGTGTATCGATGGGTAAAAGGAAAAAGGGCAGCCGAAGAAGTAGTAGCAATTCTGACACCGAAGGAAAGATATATAAACAGTCAAAGTATGAGGATCAATTGGACATCAGTGTGAGTGACGTTTTGTCAAAAGCAAATAGTGTACTCTTTGAAACTGACACCGAGTTACCACCAGACAGTACAGCAGTTTTCTCACCAAAGCACGAGCAGATTACTAGTATTGCAAGCGAAATCAGCAACCAGGTGACTGCAGCAATGACGTCCTCAGTCGCACAAGGAAATGATTTGACTAGTTTCATGAACGAACTGCGAGGTGAAATGAAACTTGTGTTATCAACTGTAAATGAAATTAAAAGTAGTCAAGAAGGTATGAGAAAATCGTTCGACTCAAAACTAGATAAAATGAGAAATGATTTCATGACAACAATCGACAACAAAATGAGAATGTTACGTGATGAAATCAGCATGGATATCGGCCGCGAAAGCAGTCGTATTGACCAGCTTATGACACAGTTACAAGCCGTGCAGACTCGACTGGATACTGTTGAACAAACACCACCTCAGGGTCCTACAATGAACGTTGATAATGACGGTCAAAATAATGGTAGTCGAGGTTTCCATGGCCACCGTGACGGTAACCTCCGTGACCCAGAGGTGTGTATAACGGCAAATGGAGTACCACATCAGGAGGGCGAAAACCTAATGGAGAAGGCCAACGATATCATACGTGCACTGGGTAACGAAGTCTCGTCCGGAGTTGTTGTCACGGGAGCTACGAGATTTAGGTCGCATATTCCAGGAAAGGTCGGCCTCGTGAAAATAAGTTTCCGTAATGTACATGAAAAGATACTAGTGCTCAGGAACAAAATGGTGTTAAAGGACTCTGACAACTACAAGCGCGTCTACCTTAAAAGCAGCAAATCCCACGCAGAAAGGCTAATAGAACTCAATGCGAGAACACTGTTAAGTCAAATGCCACATGGAAATAACTTCCGGGTTGATGCGAACGGACGTATCCGAGCACGTTAGGATCAGAATGCACCGACACAGAACGCCTAGGAGGCCTCCCGACCCACTGGGTCCGTTAGACTAGCACATATAAATGTATGTGGATGGACTAAGGAAAATCATATATTACGTGAAAGCATTGTACGCGCCATTGACGCTGATGTTACGTCAATCTGTGAAACTCACCTCAGTGATCAAAACGTGATAAAAATGGATAATTACACATGGTTCGGATTTAACAGACTTGATATTCACCGAGATGCCCCGAAATCCTCAGGCGGTGTAGGACTTTTAGTAAAATCCTGGATTTGTGATGATTATACTATTGACATAGTGGACAAATCACATGACGGTATCATGGCTGTCAAATTTACTCACAAAAAAAAACAGAAAATGACTTTATGGTATTCTCATGCTATTTACCACCTGAAAATTCAACGAGAGGTCGCGATGCACAGTCATTTTATGCTCATCTTCTAGCACAAATCTACTTACACAGTGAGTGTGACAGTATGTTTCTTGTTGCTGATTTTAATGCTAGGATCGGGTCATTATCTGATGTACTGGATGTTTGTGATTCCATACCTGCGCGAAAAAATATTGACAATAGTATTAATCAACACGGACATGACTTCCTAGAATTTCTTAATGACTCGAAATTCTGCGTTCTAAACGGCCGCTTTGACGATAATAACAACAATTTTACCTCAGTATCTCGGAAAGGTAAATCAGTCGTGGACTACGTTTGTGTTCCGCACGATGTTTTCAATAAGTGTAAGGATTTCAGAGTATTAACTGTTCAGTCAATTGTTGACAAGTATGCATTGCACGGATTTCTTGGGGCAAGATCAAAGTTACCGGACCATTCTGCTCTAATTGTCGATTTCGAAACAGACTATAGTGATCACAAATTACCAGACGAGGCGACCCCCAGCAAAGCCCATTATAACCTGCGACGTTTACCGGAAGACTTTATGTCAAGTGACATGTCCAGACAGGCAATCACAAATATAATTGTTAGTATTGAATTAGCAAGGGAAAACCAAGAGGACATTGATTTGATTTATGATAACCTATGTAGCACATTAAAAGGTGAAATGGAAGCCAAAATACCGAAATATGGATATACAAACAGGGTTAATAAACGCTTAAAGCACAGGAAACCTTATTGGAACGATGGGCTGCAAGCCCTGTGGAATTCGATGCAAATAAAAGAAAACGAGTTTCTTAAATGCTGTGCCGGTAACCAGACAAGAACTCGACTCCGTATGGACTATATATATGTATGATTACCTCCCTTTTCGATGAGGACATGGATTTTGTGTTCAGTGAATTTGGTGGAATAAAATTCAAAATAAGGAGATATATTGGAATATATTTGGACTAAATAAATTGTAAGTACTTTAACTTCATGCCACCAAAACAAAAAGACTCGACAAAAAAAGAAAATAA
Organism: Solen grandis; assembly: GCA_021229015.1. Taxonomy (NCBI): domain Eukaryota; kingdom Metazoa; phylum Mollusca; class Bivalvia; order Adapedonta; family Solenidae; genus Solen; species Solen grandis. Next base: position 334 of record JAIFHC010000617.1, on the reverse strand, counting down.
GAAGAAAAAACGTAAAATTATTTCGCCTTTATGTGAAGGGACCGATACACACTGCACGAGCCTCACGAGCCTCACGAGCGACAAGGCTGTACACAAAAATACGGCTGACACACCAACGCTTGTTGATGTTAACAATGAAACCGAAGTAGATAGTCTTACTAAACGGCAGCGGAACGAGTCTGGGTATTTTAAATACGAGACGCCTATAGTAAACCGAGTCATGGCATCCCAAACAAATTATCAACAGCCCTATACTGGTCCATACATTCCATCACCACCAGGGCAGTTTCCACCTCAGTTTATGGTAAACAGCGCATTTTCCAATCAGCTTCAG
>JAIFHC010000616.1:0-50000 GCA_021229015.1 Solen grandis | reverse complement strand
CCAAGCCCGTTTTTCATTCTGTGTATATAGTACAATTCTTCTCATCTAAAAGTACCAGCTGGATTTCAAAGTTTTTTGGTACAAATGTTCCTTGGCTCACTTTCCATCAAGATTGTTAAAACTTCTTTTATCCGTCGAAAAACATTGCCATCAGGAAGCAGAGTCCGTTTTCCATATAATCATACAGTATAAATTCGAAAATTCTTCTTGCCAAATGTACTGGCTATAGATTTCAAAGTCTTATTCTTTCCCTGAATGTAAAAAAGTATCCAAGGGAGGTAACAATAAGCGAGTAATATATTGTGTTGCTCCGTTAGTGCTGCTCCTGTATTTCTAGTGTTTAATTAAAATTAAAACATATTTATAAATTACAAACTCTTTTATTATTCACCTTCAGAAAAAGAGGCAAGAAAGTGTAAGACGTGATAAAATCAAAACAGCCTATTTCAGTCAGAGAGAGGCTATGTCAACCAAGAAGCCAGACTTAAAGAAAAAGGCTTTGCAAGTAAAAAGAAAATTTTAATGTCATATTTAGTAAGTATTGATTTAAATGTTTTATTTGTCCTGTTTGTGTTTGAAATATTGTGACCAGAACGTATGGCATATTGCAAAAAATTTATAAAAGATTCAAATGAACCAAGTCAAAAGACATGTATTTTTAGCTCGACTATTAGAAGAATATGAGAGCTATTGTAGTCACCGTTGCGTCAGCGTTGACGTTGCAGCTCTTATCCATGCAAGTTACTATCAACCTTATATCTCAATAACTATTTACGGTATTGACTTGAAAGTTACTGAATATGGTCAGGGGCATCAGACAAAAAAGGTAGATAACTCATGACTTAATTTAATATAAATTATGGCCCCTTTTTAACTTAGAAATTTTGGTTAAAGTTTTCAATGCAATAGCAAATTTGGTTCAAGTTTTGCATGTAAGCTGCTATCCAGCTTCTATCTCAATAAGCAGTCATGGTAATGACTTAGACGTTTATGAATATATTTAGGGGCATCAGACAACCAAGACAGATAGATCTTGATGGAATATATTACAAATTATGGCTCCTTTATAACTTAGAAATTTTGGTTAAAGTTTTGCATGCAAGGTACTTTCATGCTTATATCTCAGTATCCAGGCATATCCTTGATTTTAATCATCTTTAATATGTTAAGGGGTATCATACTATTAAGGTAGATAACTCTTGATGGAATACATTACAAGTTCTGGCCCCTTTTAACTTAGAAATTTTTCTTAAAGTTTTGCATGCAAGGAATTTCATGCTTATATGTCAGTAACCAGGTATGAGTTTGATTTGAAACTTCTTAAATGTGTTCAATTGTATTATACTATAATGGCATATAATTTCTGACTGAATATAATGCAGATTTAAGTGCCTTTTTTTAGCTTGTCTGTTTTTCGAAGAAAAAAAATACAATCTATTGTCGTAACTCCTTCGTCTGCATTGTCGGCATTGGCGTCGTTCTCCGGAATCTTAAAGTTGGCCATAACTTCTCTACTATTCAATATACAACTTTCATTTTTGGTAAGCATATTCATCTTGACAAGACCTATCCAGACATATGCAAATATTTCACCTATTGACCTTTGACCTTATTTTTCTGTAATGTTTGAAAACTTTAAAATGCCTGTCATTTCAGAACTGTTGTCAACAGGGCACTGATATTTTACATGTGAATTCCATGTAGCAAGACCTTTCCATCAATGTTACACCTATTGACCTTGACCTTTGACCTTATTTTTCTGTAACTTAAGAAATCTTTAAAATGCTTGTATTTTAAAATTTATACTTTTATTTGTTTCTATCTTCCATGGGCTATTCAGATATACCTCATTATTTCATCTATCGACCTTGACCTTCTATTTAATTTGCCATAACTCTGGACAAGTTTGAAAACAGATATTTCTTCGTCATTTTTTCAATATTTTTTTTAAAACTTTGTATACTGGTTTGTCATAATATGAACCTGTGCAGGTGTGATTTTGGACAGATAAAAAGAGTTCTGTTTTTTGTTTTTTTTAAATGTCTTTAAATTTTACAGTTTTGTGTTTATTATCAAAACCTCAATGGATTAGCAATTGTGATTTTTTATTTACCTTTTTACGTATTTGTGTTGTATACATTCTATTCCATGCATAGGTCAAGGTCATCCTTCAAGGTCAGAGGTCAAATTTAAAGGGTATGGTACTTCAACTTCGCATTTAAAGGCTTACAGTTTTAGTTGTGATTTTCAAGGTCATTTTTTTAATGTTCAACAAAAATATGTTACGTTGGCAAAAATATACGAGCGTTAGCACCCGCATGCGGTGCTCTTGTTTTACTTAGACTTATTGGTTAAAGTTTTACATGCAAGCTCCTATCCTGCTTATATAGCAGAATTTTTTGGTATTGACTAGAAAGTTTAGGAGTGTGTTTAGGTGCATCAGAAAACCAAGGAGGATAACTCTTACATGGACTGAATTTTATACAAATTATGGCCCTTTTCTAACTTGGATACTTGGTTAAAGTTTTGCATGCACAGTGTTATTATGCTTATGTCATACTAGAAGGATTGATTTTAGACTTTATAAACAATAGTGATAATACAAGTATATCATTTAACTTAATCGGGAATGGTAAGAATTGAATAGATCATTTATTACAATAGCTTTTATATATCATGCGTCCTCGAGCTTATAGCTCACTAGACGAAATTGACTATAAGTAGTCATTTTTAATCTATTATTAGTCTACGGATTGATTAGATTGTAGCTTTCATTTGCTTTAAATACGCTTCTATATATGCGAGCAGATTTTTGACCTCTATTTGTACTGAGCAAATGCTAAATATTTTTTACTATATGTCCGCAAGGTGGTCTCAAACTTTGATTAAAAAACGACATCTCCTAAATGCATAGCAGATTTTAAAGAAATTAAACCTAAGTGAACTAGCAAAGTAAAATCATTTGATCTGCCTACTAAGATGGCCGCAAGAGCTAAAATTGAAAAAAATGAACGACATCTCCTCTAACCCAAGGCAATTTTAATGAAACCAATTGGTGATGATATGCTAGCAAAAATAGCAAAATCGTTCAGGTCTGCCAACAAGTGGCGCCAGAGCTAAAAATAGAAAAATCTTTAAACGACTTTTACGCTGCAAACCTGATAATTAATGAAACCATTGGGTGATACTGCACAAAAATAGCTAAAATCATTCCAGGCCGCCAACCAAGATGGTCACCAGAGTTAAAATTGAAAAATCTTTAAACGGCATCTCCTTTTTAACTGCTTGGCAGACTTTGATGAAACTCAATAGGAATTATCAATGGGTGATACTGTGCAAAAAAGTTAAAATTATTTCGATCTGCCAACCAAGATGGCCACAAGAGCTAAAAATAGAAAAATCTTTAAAAGACATCTTCAAAAACAGTAAATAGATTTTGATAAAACCTTACAGGAATGATCACTGTGATACTTCACAAAATTAGCTTTAATCACTGGTTCTCCAACCAAAATGGTCATCAGAGCTAAAAATAGAAAAATCTTTTAAATGACATCTCCTAAAACACTGAGCAGATTTTGATATACTTTACAGGAATGAATACAGGGTGACACTGCACAAAAAAAGCTTAAATCATTCTGGTTCTCCGACCAAATTGGCTGGCAGATCTAAAAATAGAAAAATCGTTAACAAATATCTCCTAAACCGCAGAGCAGATTTTGATATTTTGAATAGAACAGGATTACTCAATATCAAATCCAGTTGACCATATCAACATATTTATTACAGAGTTCTGACCCTCTGCTTCTTAATAGCTATATATTATTTGTAATTTTTTCCTAACTTGAGCATTAATTTTTTCATTACTTAAAAGCATTTCTCCCTAGCAGTTCAGTTCAGGAGAGTGATTTAGGGCCATCATGGCCCTTTTGTTTGCTAGCTGTCTAGGCCACGATGTATTTAGCAAATTCTTGAAGACCCATTTCTTTGTAAGTCCTGGGTATTAAAATCACATACTTGAAACAGATGTTACTTATGATAACTTTGTTTGCCATGATCTTGACATATTTGTAGATGGTGGACCAAGAAAAATGTTAAAAGTTTTAAAATGACTTTTCTGTCAGTCCCCGGTCACGACATACCAAAGTCGTAAAAAAGGTTCTGGTATAACTCCCCTGCTTGGCGCTCAGCATAAAAGGATAGTTCCAGGATTGGTTTGCCCGATGTCAGGATAATGTGACTTGGAGAGGCTTCTTGCCACGTGTCTATTGCGGGATACAGCAGTGTGGCAGCACTATTTTTGTCACGAGAAGGCATTGTCTCCAAATGACTGAAATACTGTTGGTATGTTATACCCACTAAACTAACAAACATTAAATTTCAGAAGGAAATGCACAGTTCTGTAAAGTATTGAATATGTGTACATATTAGTCTCATGCAGATAATTTAAAATATGTTCGAAGATACATATACAGGTACATGTGACAGTTGCTTTGCCTTAAAACCTTTGTTGTCATATTGTGTTTATTTTTCTCAAGGTCACAAACACGTCATTGAAATTAACATAGGAGTGATTTTCAGACCGTTGTTTTCGGACAATTACAACAGCTTGGCATTGTTTACCTTCGGGATTATGGGAAGAAATGCCTTGTGATAAGGCTTTTGTATATATTTTATTATCTTGCATGTATAATTTTGTTTTACATTACTTTAATCATTACCTGTCCATTTTTATAAAATTAAACTATCTACTAAATAACATACTGTTGGTATATTTATTTCAAATGTTTTTTTGCTTTTTTTTCTGAGTATCCAATTTTGATTGAAATGTTTTATTATTGTTTTATTTTTCCTGTTGTTCGTGTTTTTGAAAATAAGTTAAATGCATTGTATATGATTTTTAAGGATACATTTTCAAGAACAGACATGTGACTTAGTTATTGATAATACCTTGAAATGTTTGTATAAAGATCTAAATTTTATGGGTTTTTTTATATTTATGATTGTGGTTTTGGCCTAAAAATGAGCTTTTCTAATGTATGGCAGAAATATTTGTTAGCATAAAAGTGAAGAGGTGTTTATATTCTATCTATTGTATGTATATAATACCAAAAACAGAATAGATAATGCTATTTAATATGTGTAATAGGTAATTGGGGATAACTTGAAAAATATGTACCTGTATATACATAAAATCATGAATATATATATTGAATTGCATGTTTTATATATATTTTATTCATAATAAATATATGTATACAAGGTCATGGAAAATGTTTGCAAAGAATTCATATACAAGGTCATGGAAATTGCTTTGGAAAGAATGCCATGGTTATCTATGTAATCGTGGTTTCTACTGAAAAATGTGTGTAAACACCACTTCTACTTACCTAATATGTGTATATATATGTGTGTGCAAAATCGTGTATATTGTTTCATCTAGAACCGATTATTTTGTGGAAAGTTGAACAAACCACTGTTTAAAAGCTTTAAACAGCTTTAATTTTAGGATATTGAATATATTGCATGAATGTTTGAAAGCATTGGAACAACTAAGTATGACCATTAAAATATACAATGCTTATGCAGACAGAAAAAAGAAGTATCCTACTTATATTGACATGATACTATGTGTAAATCAGTACATTCAGTGTTTGTAAATAAAGATGTATTAGTCTATTTCAAAATGCTATTTACTTGAAGTGTAGTTATGGACTCTTTGAGATTATGTGTGTGTCTGTTTGATGCATCAATGATTTTGCAAGAATGGTAAGAGCGGACAAATCAGACTTGCATCATTTCTAAATATTGATGCTCTCATTAACCTGTAAATATCAACATATTTGTTCAACGATTTTTTAGTTTGTGAATACTGATGTAAGACGAGTTTCTCTAGAATACTAATTATTCGTTCTTTAATTTTATTCATAATTTAAAATGATAAACAGCTGTATCGTTGTATTTCCTGAAATTATATATTCTGTTTTGATCCATTGCTTCATCTCGTTATATATTTCCAACTTGAAAATGATAAGTGATCATGTATATGGAGGTATACTCTGTTGTAATATAGTTTATATGTGAAGAAATCATTAGATATGTTTATACAACTATATTTATCATTTAAAAAAAAAGACAAAAAAAATGTCATATATAACTAGAAAACTACTATTGATATGATTTTGAGTTTGTAAATGCATCCCATCACATTTGACCAAATGTGCATGTCTGAACTGCACTGAATGATTTATGTATATAGAATATATTTAAATTATTTACTGATAGGAAAGCATTACCTGATGTCTGTCAACAACATAAGCAATCATATGTTTTGTGAATTGTTCTTCTTTGTGTACAAGATTTTTGTTATTGCAAGTAATGCTTACTGGCTGTAATGTACATCAATACCTACGTTTGCAACATTCATCATGTAGTTTGTTTAGGAATGTAAAAGACGTTTTAGTTTATTGTACAGTTTTTTTGTTTAATTTTAAAGATGAACTTGCTTGTAGAGAGTTTTTTGCATTTAAGAGTTCTGCGTGATGCTGCAAAATGGCATTGTCTTAAAATATAATTATGTTTATAAGTATTATTTTCATTCTAAAATGTGTAGGTGTGTCTAGAAATAAGATTTATTTTAATGGCCTTTTGTCCTAAATCTGTCATGTGTGCAGTACTTGATGCACAATTATGATCCGCTTTCATGATTCTGTCTTGTACATATTTTAGGATTTTAAAAACTTATCTAAGATTCAATTTTTCATTAATGCATTTTAAGAGGGACTTTTGTGAATGGAAGTGCTATAGGATTATTTGAATAATTGTGAATTCGGGGCTTTTGGGATATTATCAGAAAAAAAGTATTAAATCAAACTTTTAAGATATGATTTAATTATTAAATAGGGACTTCTGCATTTAGAACTTGGGTGAACTGGTTAGAGTTTATCAATGATTATTTGAGAGGGTTTTAAAAAAAAAATTAAAATCTTATTAATTTGAAAGGTGTAATAATTTGAAGTGTACTCATTAGTCTCATTAAAATATTACCATTTTTGAGGGAATTCTTCAGGGCTACAGATAAGGATTGAGGTCAATTGGGTATTTCCTTATCAATTTTTCAAGGAATTGGGTTTTCACAATTTTAATTAAAATTAAGTCAATTGCTTTTTTTTTCATCAACTTAATTTTGGAATTGAAATAACAGTACATGTTCTTACTGGTATATGTGCCTGCTGTCCTTGTATGCAACAATGTCAATTTAACAATTATCATATGCAGGATTTATCATTAGCTCCTCAACGATTAAATAAAAAAAAATCTTTTGATCTTCCTGATCCAAAGATTTAGCACTTTTAACTATTGAATTAAAACAAATTATTTACTGGTTAACATGGAATTGGGTGCTATCGACTCTATCTCAACTTCCAGATCGTCAATTATTGCGACACAAATGCTCGATGTTTGGTTTGCAGTGCTAGGTATCTACTCAGTGTTTTTTTTAAACGTTTACCCGTTTCTTCCTGCCTTATGTAACCATATTTGAAGCAAAAAAATAGAAAAGAGCAAACAAATAGAAAAGCGTCAGATGAACAAATAAGACAGACTGGATTTATGTTTTACTTGAATGGAACCCAAAGTAGGAAATCGTTTGAAGTCTATTTTGCGGATTCGCAAGTAACCAGTCAAACATATACGAGTATTTGTAAACATCACTCGGTTTCAAAATGTTGCGTACCAGTACGCTTTAATATTTTGGATATTTTAGTAATCTAATTTTTAATTGCTTTTTGATACGCTAGAATTTTAAAAGAATTGGGTTTTTATCTATTTTATTTGCGTAATTACGCAAATACGCACCTTATCTTTACCCCAGATTCTTTTTATTTATTGGAAGTGAACTGTAAAGAATTTAGAATTAGATAAAGAGGGACATCCATTACTTCATATATATTGAACTTTGATATTGATATAAGATTAGATTCTGTGATTGAATTCGACTTGAACTATTTAACTGCATTTCATAAATAGGGACTTCTGTAGCTTAATTAGAAGTTAACACTCCTATGAAAATTGCTTTCTGGGAAAGGGAATTCTGTGATTAAGTTGGAATAAATTTTGTAACTGATTAATAGAGAGCGACTTAATGTAATTAATTTGAAGTGAATTCTTTATGGTTTATAACTATTGATTTAATTTTTTTCTTAAAATTAAAATTTAAAATTTATTGTATTGATTAACTGTATTTTTTATAATTTTGTTCATGTTTGAAGAAAGCATTTATAATACAATTACATTCATTTGATAAAAAAAAATCATAGAAAACTTTCTATTTATATGACTACAATTAGTGTGTGTGTTGTCTGATCTGCAAAGAATCATTTTGTCTTAAAGCAACAATGTATATATGTTTAAATCATTTACTGATTTGGAAACATTACCTTATGTCAGTCGATAATATAGATAAGTTGTTGTAAATTTGTTTACAGTGAAATCAGATATTGAGTGAAATGTTCATTTCTGTGTACATAATGATTTTTATTATAGTTAATTCTTACTGTATATCACCTATGAATGGTACGTTTAAAAAGGAAATGATTTATTTTTCATCCTATTTTGATAAGTGTGCCTTGAAAAAGAATACATGGCCTACTGTACTAAATTTAACATGTGTCCTGTCCTTGATGCACTATCAGTGCACATTTCATTATTCTGTACTGTACATATATAGGTTAGGGATCATTAAGATTGTCTTGGATTAAACTCTTCATGGACTTTTATGACTTAAATGGAAGTGTGATTTAGTATTAAGATATTGTAGATTTGGGAATTCTGTGTTTTGATTGGAAGAGTCTACTAATGTTGTTCATGGAGGGAACTATGTTATACTTTGTATATATTTTTTATAACTTTTAAATACTAAGAGATAATAAATATGCTGAGGCCTACTCTGTTATAATTTCGTTCATGTGTGAAGGAAGCATTATACTATTACATTCATTTGATTAAAAAAAGAACAAACAAATCATGAAATACTGACTTTTGATTATTGAGAAAGTACATTACAAAATATTTCACTAAAAGTGTGTGTGTATTGTCTGATCTGCAAAGAATCATTTTGTCTTAAAATATGTATATAGAATCTTTTAATTATTTCCTGATTTGGAAACATTACCTGATGTCAGTAGATAATGTAGATAATTTGTTGTAAATTTGTTCAAAGTGAAATCAGATATTGTTTGAATTACATAGTTATTTTCTGTTGTTAAGGAACGCTTACCGGCTCTGATGTATGTCCCCATTTCTGTACTTTGGTAAAGACTCGGTTTATTCCTGTTAAGTTATTTTTGTATCTTATTGTCCAGTATATATGTTTGTAATTAGAATGAACCTGTTTGTAGAGAAATATGGACATTTGTGAGTTTTGCTTAATGCTGAAAAGACATTGTCTTAAAGTGTAAATATGATTTTTTGTCATCATCCAAATATGAGAAGTTAGCCTTGAAAATGCATTCATATGATGGCATACACGTGTTATATCCTTGATGCTTTGTTAGTATACACTTTCTGTCGTTTTGTCTTGTATATATTTATCTTAGGAGAATTGTAAGATTGACTAGAGTGATTTTTTTCATAAATGCGTTTTTTAAGAGGGGCTTCTTTGATTTAAATGGAAGTGAACTCAAAGGTATTGATTTATTGTACAGTTGTACAATCTGAATTTCTGTGATTTAGTTAGGTAGTAATTAAAGAGAGACTTAAAGAGAGACATCATTAGATATGAAATCTATAAATATTGATTTAAGGGAGAGGGTTGCGTGTTGAACTTTAATTGAACTATTTATGTCTTTAGTTTACTAGAGAGGGACTTCTGTTACTTGTTTAGAAGTGACCTCTTTGAGGTTAAGGAGAAATAATTTGACTGAATTAAGATCAAACCGACTGTTTTATTAAAGAGGGACTTCTGTAACTAATTAGAAGTGAACTCTTTAGAGGTTAAGGAGAAATAATTTGATGGAATTAAGATCGAACTGACTGTTTTACAAAAGAGGGACTTCTGCAAATTATTAGAAATGAACTCTTTAGTGGTTAAGGAGAGATAAAGTGATTGAATTAAGAAATAACAATTGTTTTACTAAAATGGGACTTCTGTAAATAATTAGAAGTGAACTCTTTGTGGTAAGGAGAGATAAGTGATTGAATTAAGAAATAACAATTGTTTTAAAGAGGGACTTCTGTAACAAATTAGAAGTAAAATCTTTGGAGGTTAAGGAGAGATAATGTGATTGAATTAAGAAATAACAAAGAGGGACTTCAGTAACTTAATTAGAAGTGAACTCTTTATAGGCCAAGGAGAGGTTATGTGATTTAATTAAAAGAGGGAATTCTGTAATTTTATTAGAATTTAACTCTTTGAGAGTTTTGAAAAAGAGGTACATCTGTAATTAATTGGATGCGAACTCTTTATACCTTATAATTATTAATTTCAGAGAGGATTCTGAGATTTAATTGTAATTGAATTCTTTGTATAGTTTAAATGAAGAGGGACTTCTTTAATTTGATAAGAAGTGAACTCTGTTTTAAATAAAGGGGGACTTCTGTAATTTAATTTTAAGTGGTTTAAGTATTGATTAAGATGTATTCATTTAATTGGAATTTGCACTCTAACTGTCTAATGAAGAGGGACTTATCTGACTTAAATGGAAGTGAACTCTTTTGAATTTAAGATAGATATTTGTTGTTGTTTTAATATAGACATTTGTTGTTGTTTTAATAAAGATGGCCTCCTGTGAATAATATTGAGTATAGAGTTAAGGTTTCATGGCGGATTTCTATGATCAAATTAAGAACAAAATCTTATATTTTTTACTATTTCATATTAACTGACTTCTGTAATTTATTTAAGGTAAACTCTTGAGATAATATAGAATTACAGAGAACTATTCATGTAGTGCAGTAGCTAGTTCAATCGTTGAATAAACATTATCAGTCTGTCATACTGAATAAATTTGTTAACACTCTAGCAACTTCCTTTTAAAGCAATTTTCTCCAAACTTGGTGACAAATGTTTATGGCCAAAATTATGGCCGTTATTTAGCCAAAAGGTCATACGGTATTGCCATTGAAGTATCTAAGAACGCTAGATTTCACTCTAGCAGCCGCATTTATCAAACCAGTCGCACTGTTATCGACCCAGCCATGGCCCTTCAATAAAATATGCCACAAAATAGCATGCGATTTTTTAAAAGAAATCTTGATCAATCTTAGTTACAATCTGAATGACATTAATGTCGTTGCTTGTTAATGAAAGTCGGTGATGATAAGGTGGGCGATACAGAGTCATCATGTGCCTCTTGAATATTAGAATTAAAATCTTATACAATTAAGGATATTGGTATTCGGCGATCACTTGGTTTGGTAATAATGATGGGAGATGGCTTTCTGTTATTAAAATAGATTTTTCAAGGGTTTATTCATTAATTAACGCAGTTCATTTTATATCAAATGACCAAGGGAGACTTCTGGTGCTTTGTAGGAGGCATACTTTTATGAAGGTGTGTATCTGCTATATTCACTTTAAGTTCATTGACTGTTAGCTTAGTTCGAAATGTTCTTCTTTACTTTGTATAAAAGTGTCCTTATTGATTGCTTAGCTATTTTATCATCAACCAAATAACCTTATATAGTGTACAGTAGCTGTAATGGTAATATTTCTTTTCACTGGTCTATAATCAGGGTCACCCCGTTTATTTTCCGCATCTTAAGACATACAGAAATCTTGGGGTGTGTGAAACCTGTTCACCAAATGATTTTTTTTATAAATGAGTGGTCATGCTTAATAACTTTTTTGTTTTAGTAATGCGATTCTGGTTCTCACATTTGACCTCTTTTTTTTCTACATTGTTAATTTGTGCAGATATATATATTTCCCAAGCAAATTTTAAGCTATCATTGATTGGCAATTTGGTAAATTTTGTTTTGTTTTACATATAGAAATATGTCTGAATTTTCAAAAAATAATAATTATAATTGATAACAGTTGTGTTATGAACTAAACTATAATTTTGTAGTTACAATAGGAAGATATTTAATCAGATTAGTCTGGATGTATCAGAAAATGTCTAGTATTTAAATAATCATATGAAACCATTCCGTGACTTAATAGCAACATTATTTTGAACACTGTTTTCTTAGGACTATAAAATATATTTCAAGAGGAAAATATTTGATTTAGTTAGTAAAGGTCACTTGTGTAATTATTTCTAGTTGATCACTCTTACTGTTTATGCTAATATTTAAAAATGTAAACTATTTTGAACTAAGATTGGGACAAAATATAAGTTTCCGATTTTTTATTTCAGAAAGATGTTTGGTTGGTTAGCAAAGACTTATGAAAATTATTGTCATTTAAGCATTCTAGGAAAAAAGTAAGATGAAAATATTTTAATATCTGTTATTACCGCTTTAGTAATAAAACTACCAAATAATTTGTAGCCTCTTATAGTTTCTATATACATGTATAGAATATTGGCATATATATTTAATAAATATGTGTTTGTGATAAAGTGTTTGTTGTTTTTAAATCACCAGAGGCGTAATCACTTGCACAGATACATTCGGTATATAATTGAACTATCATTCCAAATCTACCAGTATAGCATTTTAGTAAATGGTGTAGTTCAATGCCCAGATATAAAATTTGCTTTGCTCAATGCAAAATGAATTAGTTCCGGAACAGAGTATAACAATATTGCGGGGCTCACATCACAAATGGGTAGTCCCGGAACCGGAAACCACATCTTTGCTTGGCTCGCGTCACAAATGGGTAGTTCCGGAACCGGATATAGCATCTTTGCTTGGCTTATGTCACAAATGGGTAGGTTCCGGAACCGGATATTGCATTTTTTTTCTTGGCTCACATCACAAATTGGTACTTCCAGAACCGGATATAGCATCTTCGCTTGGCTGATGGTATATAGGGGTATTGGATATAACATTAGTGTTTGCCCCAATGTATATATGGATAGTTCCATAACTAGGCGTTTTGCTTGATTAACGATATAATCTAGTAATCAGCATATTTGTCTTGTTCATGGTATATAGGGGTTACGTTTTACGTTTATATAAACCATCTGGATACGATATTGCTACTTTGCTCACGGCGTAAAATTTACACGACTCCTCCATTAAATTTGAGTTCTGACTGGAGCTTATTAATTTGATAGTTATGTCTCGATCCATAAATCTGTACTCCATTGTCAACTTTTAGTTTTAAAAACTGATTCTGTCAGTTTAATTGTGTACAATTTACTAAATACTCTGTACTATCTGCATCACCAAATATATCATAGGGTGCACTCCGAACATGTTCTGTGTAAACCGAACAAGTGGAATGGTGCAACGTTAAGAACATTTTCTGAACGCTCATTTTTTGTCGAGCCCGCCTGCGGTGAGCTCGACTTAGTTGTCACAATGGCGGTTCGGTGTATGTATGTACGTGCGTTAGTGCGTGCGTGCGTTCGTCCGTCCGGATTTGTTCTTGTCCGGGCTATAACTTCATCATGGATGGAAGGATTCTCCAATAATTTGGCACAAATTTTAAGCTCAGTGAGACGGAGTGTCATGCACAATAACCATATTCATAGCTCAAAGGTCAAGGTCACAGATGGAGGTCAAATTTCAAAAAGGTACTTTTTAGCTCACCTGAGCACTTGTGCTCAGGATGAGCTTTTAGGATCGATGAATGTCCGTCGTCCGTCCGTCCGTCCGTCGTCCGTCGTCCACAATTTGTTCGTTTGCACTCTAGCATCTTCATTTTATGAGCAATTATCTTCAAACTTTAAAACAATGTTTATGACCATAAAATCTCGGCCAAGTTCGATTATGGCTGATATCGGAACATTAGGTCAGGAGTTATGCCCCTTTTAAAATTCAAAAAAGCCAGATTTCACATTGTTTGCACTCTAGCATCTTCATTTCATGAGCAATTATCTTCAAACTTTATATCAATGTTTATAACCATAAAATCACGACCAAGTTCGATTGTGGCTGATATCGTACCATTAGGTCAGGAGTTATGCCCCTTTTAATATTCAAAAAATGCCATATTTCAAGTTGTTTACACTCTAGCATCTTCTTTTGAGCAATCTCTTCAAACTTTATGGCAATGCTTATGACCATAAGGTTTCGATTGAGTTCGATTATGGCTGACATTCATCAATTAGGTCAGGAGTTATGCCCCTTTTGATATTCAAAAAATGCCAGAAATCACTTTGTTTACACTCTAGCATCTTCATCTTTTGAGCAATCATCTTCAATCTTTATGACAATGCTTATGACCATAAGGTCTCGATTGAGTTCGATTATGGCTGAGATCCGTCAATTTGGTCAGGAGTTATGCCCCTTTTAATATAAAAAAAAGCCATATTTCACTTTGTTTATTCTCTACCAACTTCATTTTTTTAACAATCATTTTTAAACTTTAAGACAATGTTTATGCCCATAATCTCACAATCGGGTTCAATTATAACTGATATTGACTTGTAAATTTAGGAGTTATGCCCATTTCACCATAAAAAAAGCCAGATTTCACTTTTACACTCAAGCATCTTTATTTCTTAAGCAATCATCTTTCTCAGGTGAGCGACCAAGGGCCATCTTGGCCCTCTTGTTTTGCTTGTCCAGGCTGTAACTTCATCATGGAGGGAAGGATTTTCAAATAATTTGGCACAAATGTCAAGCTCAAATAGATTGGCAGTTATGTTAACCTCAATGAAGCGTAGTGTCGTGCTGAAGAGTTTGGTCCTTAGCTCAAAGTTCTAGGTCACACTATGGGGTCAAAGGTCGTGGAGTTGGATTTGCTTTTCTGGGCTGTAACTTAGATATGGATCACAGGGTTTTCAAATAATTTTGTAGTTATTTTAACCTCAATTAGACATAGATTTGGGCACAAGAGTTTTCGCCCTAGCTCAAAGGTCAAGGTCACACCTAGAAGTAAAA
Source organism: Solen grandis (assembly GCA_021229015.1). Classification (NCBI taxonomy): domain Eukaryota; kingdom Metazoa; phylum Mollusca; class Bivalvia; order Adapedonta; family Solenidae; genus Solen; species Solen grandis. Next base: position 35,006 of record JAIFHC010000616.1, on the reverse strand, counting down.
TGTCATGGAGTTGGATATGCTTGTCTGGGCTGTGACTTAGACATGAATTTTTAAATAACTTGGCACTAATGTTAACCTCAATGAGGTGTCAAGCACAAGAGTTAGGTCCGCAGCTCCAAGGTCAAGGTCACACATGGAGATTAAAGGACATTTGCTTGTCTGGGCTGTAACTTAGATGTTGATGGCAGGATTTCCTAAATAAACTTGCAGTTATGTTTACCTTAATTGGATAGATTGTCATATACAAGAGTTGTGACCCTAGCTAAACGGTAAAGGACATACTTAGAGGTCAAAGGTCAATTGCTTGTCTGTAACCTAGAAATGGATAGAAGGATTTTCAAATAACTTGGCAGTAATGTTTGCCTTAATGATCAGAAGTGTTAAGCACAAGAGTTGGGTCCATAGTTTCAAGGTCAAGGTCATACTTAGAAGTGAAGGTCATCACACTGGATTTGCATTTTTTGGCTGTTCTTTTTCTCTGGATCAGCGGATTCTCAAATGATTTGGCAGTAAGTTTTGCCTCAATGAGATGATGTATCACACGAAAGAGTTGGGTCCTTAGCTCCATGGTCAGGGTCACATTAGAGGTGAAAGGGGCACCTTAGGCCGCGGGCTCGACATGTTGTCCTTGGGCATCTAGTTCCGAGGTGGTGTATAAGGTAAATCAAAATGGCCGACAATGGCGGAAGGGATTTCTTTTACATTATTTTTTTAAAACAAGAGATAATGTTTTTTTTGTCTGTAAATAAAGCTTTTTCATTGAAATGAATTTCTATAATGGTTTACATTTGAAAGACAAGTAGGTGGAGACAAGGTTTTATATCTTAGGTCCTAACACCGTTCCATAATTTTAACCAAAACACCAACTCAAGCGCACCCAAAGCCTGCGAAGGACAGAAAATATTCTGATTCACTTGATTCCGCAGTCAGGGATCACCGTTCTTGACTCGAATCGTTTTATTCTTAATAATGTTATATACGTATGGTCTTTATGTTAATTATCTTGGCAAATATTAGGTAAGGCCAATTGTCACAACAGCCAGTACACCAACACATGAAAATTACATGTAAAGAGTAAGAGAATCTGTCTTGAGTATGAAAACTAAATGCATGAATAGGATTACATGAAATAGATATATCATCTGCACCTCAATTTCCATCATCCCGGAGATGGCTTATGCCCATGCAACAAAGTAGAGAGGTGATATACTGGACTCAGCGTGTCCGTCCATCTGTCTGTAGACACGATATTGGCCTCGCTGCATCTCCAAAACCCCGATTTGAATTGGATGATACTTCACAGGACTGATCAGTATTAAGTCTTTATTGTTTCTATCAACGGCACCTTATCAGAGTTATGGTCATTATTGTTGACGCAATCTTGACTGCAATTCATCTCAAAACCCCTAGCTTGAAGTTGATGAAAGTTCACAGGATTGATCAGTAGTGAGTTTGTTGTGCATGTTAGGTTGAATGATTTATCACAGAGTTATGGCCCTTAATATTTCAACAATATGTATGTATATAATGCATATACATGTATTCTTGTCCGCACGTCATCTCCCAAACCCTGTTTTATCAAGCAGTTATTGTATTTTTAACAACATAACGTACCTACAAATTTTTGTCCACACCCATAATTGGATGAAACTTCACTAGATTGATCGGTACGAGTACCAAGTCTAGCTATGCATATCGTCTGAACTTTTGGTTTGAATGTAGCATCAAAGAGTAACTGCCCTCAGTTTATTTGGAATAATCTGTTTATTTGGCAATAAAGGATTTTTTTCTGAAGCATAGCTTGAAAAGTAGCAATGGGATTTACTTGAAACTTAAGATATAGATAAACAGCTAGTAGGTAAAAGTGACTTGTCCAAGAACTATAAATCATATCATTTTTGTGTCACTTTCTGTAAGGTGACACATAGAGATCACTTTTCTGTCGTCTGTTCTTCCGCCATGCTTCTTAATTCTGCAATAACTCCTGCACCTCCCATGCTATTGAAATGAAAGTTTATTGATGGACAGAGCTCTACGAGAGGAATTGTCATGCACAAGGTCCTTAACTTTGGCATCAACATTTTTTTTGCTATTTCCCTTTTTCTCACTTCCTTATTCTGCAATAACTCCTGTTCTACTTATGCTATTGAATTGAGATATCTTTTATGGACAGGGATTGTCTTAAGGAATTGACAATAACTCTGGCATATTTTTTTTGAGTTATTTCTTTTTTCTGTCTGTCACACTGTATCTGTCAAATTTTTTCCGTCGCACTCCTTTCAGCAGGTGACATAATAATAGTGTTAATGGTGGTCGAGCGGTTAGGAACAAGTGAAAAGAAGCAAATATTCGTATAGAGTACAAAATAGCTAATTATATAGATAAGAAATTCCCAATCTCCCGCCTGGTTTGCTCATTGAAGTTATTGCTTCATAATTATATATTTCAATATGTGCAGTAATATATAATACTTTAACTATAATCCACTCATTAGTTTCTATCACTCTTACAATACAATTAAGTTAACTGCAAATAATGTACGAATGTGTGTGTGAGAGAGAGAGAGAGAGAGAGAGAGAGAGAGCTTTTCGTTTCCGCATATTCTGTTCAGTAGTGCTCATGTGAGCTTTTAGGATCTATGGCTGTCCGTCGGACGTCCGTCGTCCACAATTGTTTCAAACGACTAATCCTCCAAAACCACCGGGTCAAATAGATGAAACTTGCCTGTGATGTTCCTTGCATAAAGCCCTACCAAAGTTGTTCAAATGGTTCCGGTCTATTGCATATCTGGGTCAGAGGAGCGAAAATAGATTTTTTAGGTGAAATGTTTAAAAATCTTCTTCTCCGATACCGCAAGGTCTAAAGCTTAGATATTTGGTGTGTGGCATTGTGTAGTGGACCTCTACCAAGTTTGGCACACAATCTGGTGCCTAGATAGCGTGGTAATAACGCGCTTCGCTTCTCACCAATGCGTCCCGGGTTCGATTCCTGGTCACGAACGTGAGAGGGTACAGTGGTCGCCCGTCCAGACACGTAGGTTTTCTCCGGGTTCTCCGGTTTCCTCCCACAATGACCACATACGCCGCCACTAGAGTCATCAAGAGTGATTTATGTAAGTTGTGATAACTTTTTTCGTAATCGATGTAAAATAAATAAAGTTTAAACTTTTTTTAAGTTTGTTCAAATCATGACCCCCGGGTCAAAACTGATCCCGCCCAAGGGATCACATGATTTTCAATAGACTTACAAAGTGGAATCTATAAAAACAAAAATATTCTTCTCAGAAACCAAAAGGCCTGTAGTTTAGATATTTGTTGTTTAACATGGTCTAGTGGATTTCTACCATGTGTTTTTGTTTTTTGTTGTTGTTTTTTTCAAATCATGGCCCTTAAGTCAAAACTGTTTCTGTCCCATGGATCATATTGGGTCAAATTTGGACACGTCCGATGATCACTTGTTTTTACATAGATTTATATAGAGAGCTATAACCATCAGTTTTGGACCACAAGTTACAGTTTTGTGTGTGGAATTGAACTTTGACCTCGGATGACCATGATCATAACCCTTTGACCTTCTTTTGATTTTTTAAGTTTCAAGTACTGATTGGTTTGTGAAATAGACATGATATTCCCATATTTCTGCATGGATTCTATATTCAGTAGGACTATGCTTCAGTAGGACTATGCTTTAATATTGTAATTTGTACAGGCAACGAAAGCAATGTTTCTCAAGTGAGCGACTTCAGGGCCATCTTGGTTCTCTTATTAAGTTTAACAGTGGTAATTTGAAAGGAATAATGTTTAACTTTTAGATGGTTTTAATAGGAATAACTTTCATCTAATGGTTTACCTTTAGATTGATATAGACATGAATGTATTCTCAAGTGTATGTATGATCACCCATACCAATAATAGACAGTAACATAGTATTCTACATATAAATTATATTCCCTAAGTCATCTATATTAATGTTCTTAATATTTCGACATACACATGCATGCGTACATGAAAAGGTGTACACAGGAGAATGTTCAAGGTTGACAATCGATCGACTTGATTTACAAGATATTGAATAACCCCCGTTGTATTACACTTAGATACAGTTAACGACAGACAAACAAACAATGAACCGGCATTTTTAACAGCTAGCTTGCAGGTGCAGATAAATGATTTTTTAGTGGGGGCGTAAATTTATCAAGAAATATCTTTAAACACGTTCATTGGCGTTGATGGAAATTTAAGGAACGATTTAACAATGTATTTTGCGTCCCCTCCACTGCAAGTGGTGAGTAATCATTGTAATGAAGCGTCCGTCTTGACAGTGAAACAGACTATAATATACTGCAGATATTTGTAACATTCGGTCCAAAATAGGTCTCAAAATGCATTATGATAAAGCAACTTTTTTTTACATAAGAAAATTACTTCAATAATATTTTGTGAAAAAGAAGCTTATATTTCAGTTTTTTTGTCATCTCAAAAAAATGATGGTGTGTTACCTTTTCGGCCGTTAGGCCGTTTATTTTCACCCTGACTTCCTGTGAAACACAAAGTAATGAAGCGGAATAAAATTAGGCTTTTCATTGGTTATTATATTACTTTGCTAAATTCCCATTGGTCATTGTAAAATTAGTCAAAAGAAAAGAAAGGAGTTGCGGAAACGAATTCTTTAGATCTCTGTTTGTTTTAAAAGTTGAAGTTCTCTTCCCCTGAGAGCGATTTGTCCCGAATAATAAGACACTGCACCTTTTTAAGGTAAACTGAAAGAGTAGAACGCTAAAAAATAGGAAACGCATAGATTTCGGAATTGGTTGTTAGACCCTGACAGATCCTGTATTCAACAAAAACGTAACATCCGGTTTCGTTTTGTAGCCCGCGAAACGAAGTCTAATGCGCAAATGTTTTAAGGCTGTAAGTGTCTACCAAGATTTTACAAATTATTTAGATCCGTGGTATTTCAAAGAGCTGCACTGACACAGGAATTACAACTATTAAACCAACAACAAAATATATTGCATGTTAAACCATTCAGACACTAATCATCAAGCTGATTACCACGGCCGAGTATCTTTTTTAAAGATATTTCTTGTTTCTGTATGTATAAGAATATCTGCCAATGAAAATCGTCAAGATATTCATGCGGCAGTGTCTTACGTCATCATTCTTGAGTAGGTAAAATTAAGTGAGGTTAGACAGCTACGCAGAAAACGTCCAAAATTTACCGTACATGGGGGTTGGGTGTCACTTTACTTGATATTTGATTGTCACATATAAAGTTACTATGTGGATGAATACATTAATGTCGATTTAAGGGGGGGGGGGGGGGGGGGGGGGGGGGGGGGGGAGTCGCAACTTTGCTCCCTTTAAATCCGCTTCTGCTTTAATATATCACCTAACGTTGTTTGGTATTGTGAAAAGGGTCTTTTTAAAGCAACTGGTTATGTTTATTTGGACAGACTAGAAAAGGTTCATGGTTTTTATATATCAGAGTTACCTGCATTGCGTTCAATAAGAACCATGGTCTATTGTTAAAGAAATATTTAGCAATTTAAAGTTTAGTATTTAGTTGTTGTTGTATTGGGGTTTACCGTCGCTGCGATAGTATTTCAATCATATAGCGACGTCCAGCTAATTACAGGTGGAGGAAGAACCCGAGTACACATAGGTACCCGGGTAGAACCACCGACCAACCGCAAGCCAGTTGGGAGGCTTCCTCACATGAAAAATCCGAAGTCCCTACCGGGATCCGAACCCACAGCGGTGAGGGGCTGAGAGTTAGTATTAAGAGCAGTACTATAAAGTGACCCGAAAAGAAAGCGATATCTGAAGCTAAAGGAATTCCCAACATGTATATAAATAACTCAAGATGAGGATAGGAGAGTGTATTAACATTGATTCCTGAAAGTCTATTTGTGCACGTTTTGGTATATTTCTTTCCGGCCATTTAAGTGACTGAAAATAAATACAGTGTACAATCAAACGAAAAGAAAACATGTCTTATTAAGGACCGTCATGCCATATCTGTTTGAGTATATTAGTAAATGACAAATTTGTTTGTTCAGTAATAAATGCTTTGTGCTTTTTGCGTGTGTATTGGATAATCTCTCTCTCTCTCTCTCTCTCTCTCTCTCCAGAACAATTGCCACGATATATTATAAATAATCTAGCTTGTCATATATATTGCTGTCTGTATCGTATCTTTCCTTGTTGAGTTTGGACTCGATTTCATTGCCTTGCATATGAGACGGAAGTAAATTTACTGAAGTAGAAAAAAAATGTATACTAGAGTTAAAATAAACCAAGTAATGTGAAATGGAGCCCAGGGGTAAGTTTCATATAAAAAGTGTCTCTTCTGTTACGTAGGCCACAGCGGCATTTCTTTAGATTTTTTTTTTAAACAATTCGTTTTTTATTTTAAGCGCAGTGTTGTATTATTTAATACTAACATTATAAACCACCTACATACATTTAGTTTCACAAAAGCTAAGATCCAGATTTTATATAAAAAAAATAATAATAATATAATAAAAAAAATACATAAAATGAAAAAAAAGTACGTTCCTTGTTTCATTCAATATTGATTTTCGGAGAAGCGAAATCCTAACCTAGTGGGACATTTTCAGAAAATGGAAGACACAAACGACACTCAACCATTCCCTCATAATCTGAAACGTGATACTCGAAACTACGATGATGAAAACGCGATATAATTTTTCACCATCGTACTGTCACGTTTTCACCTTCGTAATACATGTATCTTGATTTTCATTATTTGCACTGTCGTTTTTTTGTTTTCACCATCGCACTATCGCGTTATCATTATCGCACTTTCGCGTTATCGCGTTACCATTATTGCACAATCGCCTTCCGATGCCCATGCGCATAGAATACATTTTTCTCTCTGCGACATTAAAATAGCAATCTTAATCTTCTAATATCCCCGTTAAACCAGACAGGCGTCCTCACTGCGATCCAAATAGCCATTTTAGGAAATCGCCGATGGTGGCATTGAGAACGCCTAAGTTTTCTTTTAAATATCCAAATTTCGCTCATCCGTCACACCGTGGTCGCGCTGCTTGCGTTCTGAGAGTGTTCAAGGCGTTCCAACAGCGACCTTACCGCGTCCATGGCGTTTTTTATTGCGTTTACACTGCGACTCCTTGGAGTCAATATGGCGATCATCGGCGACTCCACGGCGACCCCGCTGCGTTCTTGGGGTGTTTACGCCAACTTTACCGCGACCATTGCGATTCCAACGCGACCATACAACATCCGCGCGTTTCAATTTTCGAAACATCTACTTTCAATGTGTTTCAATGTATCAAAGTCAATTTAATTTGCACAATGTTATGCCACGGACAAAGAGCGTTTGGCGGGGTATCCTGGGCTGCAACACCGAAATGTAGCTATTTGATGGTCATTTGTCTGCTGCTGCTGCTGCTGCTGCTGCTGCTGCTGCTGCTGAACAAATATCATGTCTTGTACAAGCAGTAAATTCACCATTTCCTCTTTGACGATGATTATTCGTACGTTCGTTATGGATTCGAGAAAAACACAGATGAAGGCAAACTAAAACACTGGATTTTATAGCCTAGTTGCTCATGTCTTTGGCACATCATAATTTGCTTGATTTTAAATGAGTTATGACCCCTTGTTGTATTTCTTAAATGTATTTTGTCCGCGCTATTTCTCAGCTACCTTAAGTCAGATTTTGATTTAACTTCACAGCACTAAAAAGTACCAAGCCAAGTTGTTCATCCCCCAACACTTGGTCGCTATATGTACGCAGTGATGACGCCAGTCTGGTGTGACGGCTTGTAATTAAAGCTGTTTACTTACATATACGAATAAAAAGTAGACTTAACTAATAGTGTACATGCGATGTTGTGAAGAGAACTTCCCAACAGTAGTTTGATTAAATTATGAAGAAAGGATGATATTTGAAGCATCAGCGGGGCGTGGCGCTATATTAAAACAAGAATTATCGTTGAAAATGATGAATACCCCAGATACTGCTTTGTCACAGTTACTGTTACCATGTCAGACAGTCTTGAAAAAGTTGAAGCGTAAAAATAATAAAAAACAACAACACCATTATTCACTGCATGTTTAACTGATCTTAAGAACCAGATAATTATAATGTTCAATGGTGTTATAATTGTACAACACATTTCTTTTCATGAATGGGTTATTTCGGTGGTTAAACGCCTATAACCACAGTCATTCTGTTAAGCACCTACAACCAAAGTAAAGCGCCGGGCTTCTTTTAACCAAAATTGTGCACCATATATTTTATACTGAAACTAAAACTAGATCTTCCTCGTTTCGTGGTATGCGTGTGTGCATTTTAACTATATAAGGACATTATTGCTTGTAAATATGCTGCTAGTACATGTAGTATAATAAAGCGACGGTAAACTGAAATAGTCAAGTCAAGTCAATTCATTCTGAAGAATGCATATCCTTTAGAAATTAATCTAGATTTGATTTGATCTTGATTTCGTTTCACGACTTCAAGTTTTGATTTTGATTCAAATAGGCATATATTTTATGAACGTCTTATTTTAGACTTTCTCTGCGTTAATAACCCTGTTGCTGCCAAAATTTAGAAATAAGAGGGAAATTCAGTCTGGCATCGCCATTAAAATGCACTTGAAAATATTTTATCATAATTATTGAATTTCTCTTCATCACATTAGAAATAAATGTTGTTGTTATTAAAGACAGGGTTATATTTAGCTTATTTTTTTGCCTGTGCTAAACGAAGTTGAAAAAGCTATACAGTTGAACCTGTATTATCGGTCACCTGTGTTAAGTGGTCAACTTACATTTAGCGGTTAGTTTATATATTACCAAACAATGACAATGTCATCATGTTAACCCTTCATTCAGCGGCCTTTTAAGCGGTCACTTTCTCTTGTTGCTTTGACTGACCGCTTATGACAGGTTTGACTGTATGTCCGTGTCTGAAGCCTTTGCTGCTTGAGACACTACTATCTAAGGGCATTTTAAACTACGTAATAGTGATTGATGATTCTTAGATACTCCATTCCCGAGGAACTATAAGGGACATGCTAATATGTATAAAGGTACTTTTTAAAGTGTAGCTGTTTAAGAAAATAGCATATTTAAAAAGGGTTTCGGTTAAATGTAACTAACTTTCAGGAAACAAAGGCAATGTAAGAATATGACACGTGCATTTCTTGTAGGTAGTTCTTTATCTTTTTGAAATTTATGCATATACATGTATGAATATCCAAACCATCTCACCATAATTACTGACCCTAAACACAAATAATCATACCCCCGCCCGTTTGGGGGTACATGTATTTGGGAATCGGTCGGTTGGTCCGTCGGAAATTTCTTGCAGTGTCTAAAAACAGTAACACTACCTGGTCCCATTTTTTTAATTCTCTTTGTCTTTTTTTTTTTTTTTTTTTTTTTGGTTGTTGTTGTTGTTTTGTTTTTCGTCAGGCACAAAACTTGAAAACTTTACAACGTTTTGACTTGAAACTTAAAATATAGACAGATGGCGACTAGGTGAATTGCAGTGTCCAAGAACTGTAACTCTACCTTGCCCATTTTATAATTATCTCCATTTGTTTATTTATTTATCTTGTTTTGCTCATAACTCTAAAATAATACAAAGTATTGACTTGAAATTTTGAATATAAACAGATGGCGACTAAGAAAATTGCAGTGTCCAAGAACTGTAACTCTACCTGGTCTCAGTTTTTAATTATCTCCCTTAATTGGCTTAACTTATAATAATCTATCTTTGTTTAAATCAAATGAAAGTTTGTTCGGAGCTATTTTGCATTGACGATGATTTAAAGTACTACACACTATAACGCTTTTAAAGGACTGGAAATACCACAATGTTCAACAGCAGGTATCAAGTTTCAACGACAATTGATTGTGTAAATTGTGGTTTGATTTGTGTACCATACAGTAAGTAAATACAACTATTGTCTTGGTGTTTGCATGTATCATATCATGCTTAGTACATGATGCACATTAAATTTTGTTTTTTATTCACATTGTACTTGAAAATGCTATTTCGTAAACGCCCACTTCGTGGAATTCGGTTAAATATAGTTTAAGAATAAATCTACGGAGCATGTGCGTTCCGCAAATGGTGTCTTCACCATTTCTCATCAGCATAGAATATCGCTTCCGTCAGGTGCCACCATAATAGCGAGACCGGCTCTCTTTTCGAAATTCTAGATCAGCTCATACAGCAACAGATAAACAGCTTTATTCTATAAATACATCTGTTGCGATGTCCGTAACATTTAAAAAAACCGTTTCTGACTTGTTTATTATTCTACTTGTTTGAAAGTATTGTCACCTTCACATAATTAGGGTCAGTCTAATTCAAAGACGGAAGGAAACACCACATTTGGATACTCTTGGTTCGCTTCGCTATCAACTTTGAACTGATGGTTACGTAATCAGCCATGTATAAATGTTCCTTTCCAATAAGTCTAAATACAGGTGCAATACCGTTCGTAACGCAATTGCCTTTGGTGGAGAAACCACCCCATCTTTTACAATCTCGGGATGTTGCATTGCGTGACCATGCGTCTGTATATGGATATTGAAAGACGTAATACACAGAGAGTTAAAAATCAAATCCTTAGTCAATGACAATTTGTGAACGAGCTGCTTTATCAAAATAGATGTACAAGAAAGGTTCGAAGCAAAGAATCATCTTGCCATTGAAAATGTATGCAAACTGGAAAACAGAGTTATCATATTGAAATGTTTGATAACAAATCTTGAAATCACCGACATTTACTTTGTCAATAACAGTTAGATGATATTGTATATCTAAACTTTTCAACTTCGCACACAATGGACCTCTTGCGTTTGCACAATAAACAAAGGACTGTAGTTATATTTTTGGCATGCGGCCAGGGCCACAAGCCACATATTACATGTACTTCTTTTTGTGATTCCCTCGACATCGATCTCGTAACATTTCGGACATGTTGCATCTGGCAGATAGCCAAGATTATCCATTTGTGTAAACGTCATATGCGGGTTTCCAAAAAGTAAAATCACTGCAATCTATAAATAGAGACTCTGACATTTACTGAATAGCTCGAAGATTCGCCCCCATGCAACTACGAGCCTCTGTGATAAGCAACTGACTGCTTGTTCTGGTAATCTTCTATGATTTTAACATATATAACCGGAAACCATTTATTATTATTAGCCCAATTATTATAGTGGCCTTCAGAGTTCGGTATGTAATTAGGCAAATGCAGCTATCAACACATAACTCTTTAGAAAAAAATATCTGTATAAAACTAGTGATGTAATCTGTTCATATATGGCACACAGTATTAATATACAAACCAAGGGAGGCAACCCATATAAAATGGTTGAAATTGATATCATGATTATTTCCCTTTAACAACGGACGCAGGACTGATGGGCATCACAACAGCACACTGAGCACATAGTGAAGAAGCTTGGTTAGTAAGTAATACTGGTATTCTTAAGATTTAACTACTGTTTTACTTCAGCAATTTTAATTTCTTAATGCCAAAACTATACACACAGAATTTAATTAAAGAAGTATATTATAACAATATACATGTATACACATTGAGAATAAAATTTAAAAAAAGAAGACATGATTCCTTGACAATCCTGACCCTTTGTCACGTATCTTAAATATTATTTATTCTAGACTGATGATATTCACATATTCTAAGTCGCGAAATAATATATACACCAGTACCTTTCTTCAGATCACATGCATGTAACTAAAGTAAATAGCAAATTAAGTTCTGTTGTTCAACATTCACAAACTTAATATTTTTCTAAAAGCATAAGGTTTACGCCCCATAATAGCCATACTCCATATCGTGTCACTCGATGGTAATATTTCTATGAAACTTTGTCATTTTGAAGACATCCAAAAATAAGTATGTTTCAGCGTGAGTTTTTCCAAGTTTTATTACATGTGGGGGAGATAATACAATGAAATCTATTGGAAATATACAATTACTGTGAATATGAAAACTGATTTGATTTTCGAAAAAATAAAACTCACGGTTGAAAGATGCTGTTTCAAATTTTATGAAGAAAAATCTAACCTTTACCGTAGGAAAATGGAAAAAAAGGTCACTTTTTATCTTTTAGGGGAAATAAGTCATGACAACAAAATTATCAAGGTGAGCCTAAGATTTCCATTGTTTGACATTTTAATATCTTATATGCCTGACTTTGATGGAATTGATGACCATTTTGGGGCGTATACTTTAAAAAGAATCAGTTGACCTTGTCTGTTTGCAAGTATATAAAGCTGACTCAGTATTATAGTTTGTAATTCTGCTGTCTATTCAAGAATGAACTGGACCAACACTCCCCTTTCTATCAACACACACATTCCGGCACTGATAGTACTGGTGAGGTGATAGCTTCAAAAGATGAAATGTAGACTTTTCCGTGGGAACTTGCAGAAACTGTTCCGTGTTAACTTGCTCTAACTGTACACAATGCCCTAACTGTTCCATACGAAATTGCCCTAACGGTTCCGTGTAAACTTACGCTGTTTCATTTGAATTTGTTCAAACTTTTCCGTGTGTTTGTACTGTTGACTAAAGTCTCCGTGAGGATCTTTGAGAGAATCCAATCGTATATCTATTAAAAATGAAACAGCTCGAAATGAATATAAACGATTGTCTAGCACAATGATTCTGTAGTATGTTGTTATGTAGGTATGTCTTTTTTGGGCTATCGCCCTAACAAATTCCCCGGATGAGACGACCAAACGCGACGGGGGCTAAATCAAACAACAACAACATGAACGAATATTACCACGTATAACACTTATATCATGGTTTAACTTAACAGTTGTGAAAGGCTTAAAACAAAACAAGAAATGAATAATTAATTTTAGCTTATAACAGATTGTGACATTTAGCGTTGATTTTGCGAAATATAGCGGCAGTGCAATTTTTTCGACATTTGGCATGCGACATATAACGTCAGGAGGTTTTTCGACATTTAGCGGTGGTTGCGACATTTAGCATCAGCCCTGCCACATATAACGCCAAGTGCAAAATTTAGCGTCGGTGCGACATTTAAAGTTGCTACACACTCTACAACAGCTGAAGAATGCGTTCCACCTCCATCATCATCATCATCATCATCACTTCTGACAAATGTATTTAAAATTTACTCAAGAACTTTCAGTAATCATATTTCATATATTTAATAGCTCGGTGTTTACCTTTATTTGTACAGTCTTTAATAATATGAATAATAACACATGATAAAAACGATAATAGCATAAGCCTATGATAATTTACTATTATTTGATTTTTATTACATGTATTATCAAACCAAAATATAACTTCATGAAATCCAAAACAAAATTATATCAACTATATATGCACATATGCTTACATACCGCAAATTATTTTTGTTTCATATTAATATTATGATACAAAAATATTTTGTATGACTGGTAATTACCTGACATTGAAAGTGTATGCAGAGAGAGGGGTCGAGTGGCGGGAGAGAGTTGGGGAACGGCAGTGGAGAAAGATAGTGACATGGGTGAGAAAATGAATTAAAATGGATAGGATAGAGAGACTGCGTAAGAGGCTGTGAAATAGAAGAGGTGTGAGTGGGGAGTGAGGGAATGTATGAGTCAAAGTCAAAATAATTTATTGGCAAATACAAGTAATGTACATCGCCAAAACCAAATATAGTAAAATTTTGGCGGTTGGAATGATATAGAAAAGTGTAACAACTGAATAACAAGAAAGGATAGGATAAAGAAAAAAGTGATTAGATATAATTACAATTTTGGTAATTTTCAATTAACTGACATTTTTAAATATTAAGACCATTTAATATCACAATTAAAGTGAGCGGTGACAGAATCGATCTCGAGATCTGTATACACATCATCCATTATACATTTTTTTTTCATCCTGCTAACTTGCAACGCTATGACGTCACGAAAAAGGAATTGCAAAGCGTATGGCGTCAAACGACGTCGTTACTATTAGCTACCCAAACGCCATATTATTCTTGACATCGTAAGACTCACAATGCATAAGGAAGCCTTACAATGTAATAAGAGCGAAACCAAGGGACTGATGGACGGAATCTATTTATCTGTAAAGTCTAGGAAAGACAGAAGGAATAGGAGAAAGAAATCAAAGGACAAATACAGTCTGATGACGGACAAATACGAAATCCTGGATATCCACATGTTCGGTGACTGGGTGAGTGCTGAGTGTCTGATATAAGAAGGATTCTAAATATGATTTTATTACACATAAGTAAATGTAAATGTAAATTTTACAGTTACTTATCTACAAGTAACTAGTTTAATTAAATAGTATATTTAAAAATAAATGATAAAAAACTATCAAGCCTTACAACTCTTTCTAAACAAATGATAAGATGTAAAAAAAAAAAAAAAACCTTAATTTCTTTAAAAAAAAAATTGTAAACATTTCCTCTCAAAATTTTAATATAAAAATTTGTTTTCAAATTAAATAATAAGTAATGTAATAAATAAAAATATTTTTAGAAAAAAAAAAAAAAAAAAAAAACTTAATCACTGAGCTGAATCAAATCTGTTAATCAATTTAAGTATACGAACAATCATACTAATTGATAATAAACTTATTTCCAGGTCGCCTTTCCGTCTGAAGACGAGGACTGCGGATCACCTCTGGACCAAACTGACTACACCCTGAGGTTTCGGGAGGATACATTGATGGTTGGAGTAAAGAAGGAGAAGAATGTAGATCGGAGAGAAATATGTGGTGGAGTCAGTGAGGGGGGGGGGGGGGGACAATCCCTTCATCTGCATGTGCTGCACTTATTGACATTTTCTTCATCATCACCATCTGTCTCATTCTTGTCGTCATCAGCATTATTGTTAAAATTGTTTACATCATTGTATTTATCACCATTTTTTGGTGATATTTCTTCGCCTGATTAATTCATCTAATATATATATAATTTTATAATCTATATGTTGTTTTGTTTTCTTGTTATCATCAAATGAAAAATGAGATTATGATTTTTAATAAGGAAATACAAAAAGGTCCTTTGAGAAATCCAACGTTTTGAAGTTGCTCTGATGTCCCTTCCCTGTTTCTGTTCACTTTTTTTTCTTCTCATTGTTTTATTCAAATGACGTGTGATAAAAGTCGAAGGACAGAAGATTTTGAAATAGGCGTAGTATTTTACCGTGTTTGCATAAATTAATTTGACCCTTGCAGATCTCTGGTTGCAATTTAACCATCGGATTAAAAATGTGGCTTAAAATCTGATCTTTTTGTCGAAAACCTTTGACCAGAATTTTACATCGTTTGGCACAAATAGTTATCCATGCCCCCTAATATCACTGAAAAGCCAGAAGGATCCGTTAAAAACGTACGCTCCTATCGGATATGTTGGATACCTTCTAAATAAACAAGTGCTGGTGTTGCACGCAACACATGAGTCCCCTACCGGTGAGGTGCATAATTTCCGTTACCATAGCAACCAGAAGTTTGGTCCGAGAAAAAAAGTGACATTAATTCATATACCAAGTTTCGTAAAATTAGCTCAAACGGTATTTAAGTTATCGCGGGATCCAGATTTCCGGACATCCGGACGGACAGAGGGACAGATAGACGGAGGGCAAACCTATAATCCCCTCCGGTGTAAACAATTTTTTCAATTAACTGAATTTTTTAAATATTAAGACCATTTAATATCACCATTAAAGTGAGCGGTGACAGAATCGATCTCGAGATCTGTATACACATCATCCATTATACATTTTTTTCATCCTGCTAACTTGCAACGCTATGACGTCACGAAAAAGGAATTGCAAAGCGTATGGCGTCAAACGACGTCGTTACTATTAGCTACACAAACGCCATATTATTCTTGACATCGTAAGACTCACAATGCATACGGAAGCCTTAAAATGTAATAAGAGCGAAACCAAGGGACTGATGGACGGAATCTATTTATCTGTAAAGTCTGGGAAAGACAGAAGGAATAGGAGAAAGAAATCAAAGGACAAATACAGTCTGATGACGGACAAATACGAAATCCTGGATATCCACATGTTCGGTGACTGGGTGAGTGCTGAGTGTCTGATATAAGAAGGATTCTAAATATGATTTTATTACACATAAGTAAATGTAAATGTAAATTTTACAGTTACTTATCTACAAGTAACTAGTTTAATTAAATAGTATATTTAAAAACAAATGATAAAAAACTATCAAGCCTTACAAAAAAAAAAAATTTTTTATCTTGAAAAAAAATCTTGAATCTTGATAAAAAAACTACCAAGCCTTACAACTCTTTCTCTTCATCAAGAGAAATGAGTAAAAAGTTTTGTAAACATTTCCTCTCAAAATTTTAATATAAAAATTTGTTTTCAAATTAATTAATAAGTTATGTAATAAATAAAAATATTTTTAGATATATAAAAAATAAATAAAAAAATAAAAATCTTAATCACTGAGCTGAATCAAATCTGTTAATCAATTTAAGTATACGAACAATCATACTAATTGATAATAAACTTATTTCCAGGTCGCCTTTCCGTCTGAAGACGAGGACTGCGGATCACCTCTGGACCAAACTGACTACACCCTGAGGTTTCGGGAGTACAAATTGATGGTTGGAGTAAAGTAGGAGAAGAATGTAGATCGGAAAGAAATATGGGGTGGGGGGGGGGGGGGGGACAATCCCTTCATCTGCATGTGCTGCACTTATTAACATTTTCTTCATCATCACCATCTGTCTCATTCTTGTCGTCATCAGCATTATTGTTAAAATTGTTTACATCATTGTATTTATCGCCATTTTTTGGTGATATTTCTTCGCCTGATTAATTCATCTAATATATATATATAATTTTATAATCTATATGTTGTTTTGTTTTCTTGTTATCATCAAATGAAAAATGAGATTATGGTTTTTAATAAGGAAATACAAAAAGGTCCTTTGAGAAATCCAACGCTTTGAAGTTGCTCTGATGTCACTTCCCTGTTTCTGTTCACTTTTTTTTCTTCTCATTGTTTTATCCAAATGACGTGTGATAAAAGTCGAAGGACAGAAGATTTTGAAATAGGCGTAGTATTTTACCGTGTTTTCATGAATTAATTTGACCCTTGCAAATCTCTGGTTGCAATTGTAACCATCGGATTAAAAATGTGGCTTAAATTCTGATCTTTTTGTCGAAATCCTTTGACCAGAATTTTACATCGTTTGGCACAAATAGTTATCCATGCCCCCCTCACTGAAAAGCCAGAAGGATCCCTTAAAAACGTACGCTCCTATCGGATATGTTGGATACCTTCTAAATAAACAAGTAGCTGGTGTTGCACGCAACACATGAGTCCCCTACCGGTGAGGTGCATAATTTCCGTTACCATAGCAACCAGAGGTTTGGTCCGAGAAAAAAAAAGTGACATTAATTCATATACCAAGTTTCATAAAGTTATCTCAAACGGTATTTAAGTTATCGCGGGATCCAGATTTCCGGATATCCGGACGGACAGAGGGACAGATAGACGGAGGGCAAACCTATAATCCCCTCCGGTGTAAACACCAGTAAGGGACTAAAAAGGTGATATAACTGAATATCCATCCATCTAACACTAATAAGTAAATATTAATTAAAATGACGCCTTTGGACATAATTATATATTATGTACCCATATTTTGTGAACACGTTGGTTTATGATTAGATTTTTCTGATTATATATCTAAGTAACAAAACTAAACCAGAATTAATGGATCTATAAATACTTTAATTAAGATAATTGGAAAACGCTGTTAACATTTTTTTCATATAAGAAATAGGTGTTGTTAAAAATCAAACTTAGGTACTTATGTTTTTAATACGCTTCAAATATAAGTTTCCAATTGAACATGTTTATTTATTGTTGTCTTACCGGAATATTTCAATGAAAGGAAATTTTTTAAAGTGTGAACGTTAAACACCTCAAGCTGTCCGGTATTCATTGCAAAAACACTATGGTCGATTTAAAAATGGGAGGAAGATAATTGATACTTTTTAATATATTGAACATCAATCATAATGTAACAGCAAGTACAAAGCATTTATAGAGTTTATTTTATGACGTCAAATGTTGGATCAGAGTTTCGAGCCTAGAACCGACTTGATCAAACGCGTGACTCTCACCGCACTTCCCCAGGATAGGGCCACGCCATTGGCCCCGTGTCCGTAGTTATGGATACACTGTAAATAGAAAATGACGTACACGTTAGTGTGAAGACAATTACTGTAATCTAGACCGAATATGTATGTACTGTAGGCTATGAATATGCTGTATACTATTTAATGCCGAATAAAGTATGTTATGTTATGTTATGTTATGTTATGAATATGGTTGATATATTAATTGATTTATCGATGGGCAGATTGATATATTAATTGATTTATCGATGGGCAGATAAGTGTAAAATTGCTCAATAGTTGAAAACTTTCTTTTGTTGTTAAAATAAGGCCAATCTTTAACCATTTCTATTCGTAAAGCTAATGGAATTTAAATGTTGTTCACATTAACGTAATGGAAGTCTTTTCAGATTCAGCATAGTGCCAAGAAAAAATAATGTACATTTTATAAATTTTAAATTAATGATTTATTACTTTGCAATGTCTGGGAACATGCCTGAATTATCATTATATACAGAAATAATCATACCATCAGATATGTAAAACCATTAAAATAGACAACATGTAGTAGATGAACATTTCTTCAAAATAATCTTATTTCCTTCATTTTTTAATTAGTATACAGAACAAATAATGTTCATAAGTTCCAGATGTTAATGACAAAATAATGAATTTGTTTAACCAGAAGCCTACCTTCAAACTACCCGTTGGGAAGGAGAGCTCATCCGCCTCGATACGCACCACATGTCGACCGGGCCGTAACCCCACCCACTCCTGTTGTACATGGGCCGCCTGTCCATATATACTACTCTAAAATTGCGATACTCTGAGTATTGTAGAGGGCGAAACGCTTAAAGAGAGGTTTACGTTTTTCCTCTTTTGCGTATCATTTGTAAAACAATTAAGTCTGCAAGTGACTGTCCTCGGTGGCCGAGTGGTTAGAGCGTCCGCCCGCTGTGGGTTCGATCTCCAACATACCAAGTTGTGGACTGGTATAGCAGCCTTGCTTGGCACTCAGCATATAAAGGTTCTTCAAGGACTGGTTAGCCGGGTGTCAGGAAAAATGTGACTCTGTATGGTATCATGCCACATTGTCTACGGCGTGCACTATATCTGTCTCAAATAGACATAATCTCCAAATGACTGAAATACTGTCGGTAGGATGACGTTAAACCAAACAACAGTGATTGGAAATATACCTTGTATGGATGAAGTGTACTCGGAATTCGTGTTCACTGAAATCATCCATATTTGGTATAAATGATACTGAAGGTATATCAAAAGAAAGCACCAAGTGCGTTAGCAGTGTACATAATCAACGAATGTTGGTACAATTCTTTGCGCCTTTCATGATAAAGAAAAATATTTTAATATGATTTTTTATGTCTACGCAACATACAGAAACACATACGTATAAAGCAAAAAATAGAAGAAAAACAACCTAATATTATAATTATTCAATTTTCGGAATATGATAGAGAGAGAGAGGCGGGGAAAAGGAAAAAAGCAGAAAGTGGGAACTCCATACCTTTACAAATGGAAAAGCGTCCTCACATCTTTTCATAATGTCCTTACTTTCATCAGGGTCAATCTGGGGACTGTCCTTCCCGTCCTGCTTGAGGCCACCTAGATTCACGTGGTTCTCCCTTTTGAAAAAAAAAACAACAACAAAAAAAAAACGCCTGTGTGAGAAACGGTTGTTTATGAAATAACTGTATATTATGTAAATATTTTCGGTGGGCTCGATCCTTGGCCATGTTTCAAAGTACTGCCTGGCCCTCAGAATGTAAGTTCTAAGACCGATTGGTGCGATGTCAAGATAAATTGACTTAGTGTAGTACTTAGCATACCTACTGTCTATTGCGTGACATGTACGAAGCAACCGAGTGGGTTATAAGTTAAAAGCAAGCATTCAAAACAATCAAACTTCTCACGCACACTGACTTTAAATGGACGTACCGCACAGTGAGCCCTGTACAAGGCGTGTAAAATATCCTACTGTGTCACCATTATTTTCAAACTTTATATTATTTCAAACTGCAAAATAATCTTAGGAAAATTAGGAATGCAAACAGCTAGTGTTATCATATTCAATCAAATTACATTGTATATTTAATATATGTAGATAGAAAAAATATAATATCATCACATCGTTTTTCAACTAATAATTTCAACAACAAATATCACGAGAAAGCTCCGAGCTCGAATCCACATCCGAGGCACTAAATGGTGGTAAGTAGGCGACTACAATGACTCGGATATACTACTATATATGTATAGGATGTATGATATGGGACATCTTTTTTCTACAGGTTGATAATCATTATGTATGTATACATATATTAAAATGACATTTTTTCTCACCCAGGAATGACGTATGTGACGTCATCTGTGTAGAACCAGTGTTTAATCCAGGGAGCATTCACCTAGATAACAGATGTTTTTCACAGTTTGACTTCCATGATAAACGCAACATTATTAAACACACATAAAACAGCATTTTAGATCCGCGATCATTCTAAAGACATCATACGTCAAGGTTAGGATTGTTGAAGGTTACATTACATGAACCTACATTACCAACTGCTAACACATCATAAAACGTATTTGATATAAAGTCCTTAGCAACCAGGTAAAAAGAGTCAAGTGGAAGAGGCAGTATAACCCAGGAGGATGCGGAAACGTCAAAATGTTATTTCGATGATTATATGTAATTACAATCGTATTTTTATTTTTTTTTCATTTATTAATCTTAAAATTTTCAAAATCCATCCTCCATAATTGTATGGTAGATATTCATGATAAAAATAAATGAATCATTGCATGATCTGTTTGATTTATGACAAAAATAAATGAATCATTTGCATGATATATATGACTTATTTACACTTGATCATTTGATTATCTATTTATACATATATACATGATATGACAAGAAACTGTAAAGTTGACGTCAATAAAATATATTGTCTGTCTGTCTGTCTGTAAAGTACTGGTAAATGAAATATTCAAAAGAAGAAGAATAGAAACATTTCTTTGAAAAGATTCAATTTTTTAACACGTATCTTATATACAGAGGAGAATGGTGAACCAGGGTCCATAATCTTGCAAAGGAATCGCATCTACCAATACGAAATGTCCTACCTTTAACAAATGGCCTCGAACTGGAAACATCTCCTTATCGTCCAAGAGTTCTTTATTGCCCAGTCCACAGCAATTAACTACCAAGTCATACGAACCTACTAACTATCAACAATTTATTCAAACCGCCATTTAAAAATTCGGATCGCTTATGTAATGCCATGTAGTCTCAAACTGTATGCAACAGCTAACTGTATACAAATATGACATGATTATGACAAGAGAGAGAGAGAGCATAAGCATGAATGAACTTACTCTAAATCATGAATGATATTTGGTAAAAAGCGATAATGATATTTACTTGTTAGGTATTAAAGATTACGAGCTTCTGTTTGTTTGCCAGCATGGTTTAATAACAGGAAAGACCTGTTTAAATTCTCAAATTCCAGAGTAAACTAGTCTTAATTGCTACCTCATCTAGACTTCCTATTTTCCGTCTTTGAAGCCGGCCGCCGTTCTGCATGATTCTATAATTTTAAACAAGAGTATGAATGAGAGGTTGTTTTCTTGGGAACTTATATAAGTTTTTACAGTGTATACGTATACTGAATTCTCAAAATAGCTGATATATATAAATTTAAGCTGTAGGCATAAAATGACTTTTTTAACAATAACGTTTCTATGAAAAAAACGCTTGTAAAATTTTACAGTTTCGACGACTTCTGTCGCCATCATCACAAGTTGTCGAAACTGTAAGATTGTAAGATTTGTTTTTTACATGAACATATGAACATTATGATCACAATGGAGGATTCACCTAACAAAGACATGCTTTCATCTAAGATAAATGGTTATTCGAATAGGATTTAATAGTTTCTATAAAAAAAATCAAATTACAGTTGTCAAGGAAACTTACTTGTCTGTCAACCACTGAAGGTATTTTTGCTGGTTGAGAACGATTGTTGTGATTTGGTAACCGTGTCTGAAGTGAAAGAATAGATCAATCATCATCATATTGGCATGTATAAAAGTATACCGGTAGGTAAATATCATTACAAAACTTTGAACTGGTTGACTGTACACATAAATAATATATTTATACCAGTCTGGATACAGTGTTTAATAAATCTGAACCAACTCCTTTCAGTGGTTCCCTGGATGGGGCCAGTATGTTCCGCTTCGTGGTTTTATGAAGAAATCCTACTCCAGCCAGATTTAAACCCACAACACACGGGGTTGAACATATAGACGCCATGTGATCAAGTTTTTCTTAATATATGTTTGTTTGTTTATTGGGTTTAACGTCCCACCGACAGTATTTCAGTCATTTTGGAGACGATGTCTACTTGAGACAGATATAGTGCTGCCACACTGCAGTAACACGCCGTAGACATGTGGCATGATACCACACCCAGTTGACACCACATTATCCTGACACATGGCCAACCAGTCCTGCAACTACCCTTATATGCTGAGCGCCAAGCAAGGGAGCTACACCAGTACCATTTTTACGGCTTTGGTATGTCGCGGCCGGGGATCGAACCGACGACCTCCCGATTCCGCTCTAACCACTCGGCCACTGGGACCGGTTATGGCGTACTTCTAAATCACTGATTGCATGCAATAAAAAATTACTGAAACAAAGATGCACATAATGAATACATGCAAATTGCGTTAATAACAAAATGTGTGTGAGTGCGGTTATCTACTACTTAAAACATATGCTACCTATAAAACGTTCTATACTTAGCATGTCTCTCTACAAATTCGATAATTTCGTGTATGTCACTCTCACTTACACTTATATTTGATTTATTTATCTGAATATCATCATGTTTGCATCAAAGGTACCCGGTACGTTGCTTTGACCGAAAAACTGCCGCATTTAAAAAAAAAATAAAGAAAAACAACCTTATATTAGGTTGTTGATTTTTTTTGTTCAATGCGGCAGTTTTTCTGCTTTGGTTTGCAAGCATTGTACATATTTTGTCTATGTGACGATGAGCTGATATGCTTACGTCTGAAAATAAACATATGTTCTGTTCTTTTCTTTTTGTCTATACTTACTTGTAATTTGGATTTACTCCGAGCATTTTGAATTCTTTTTCGGGAAGCTTGCGATAACTGAAAACGATGTCCTTATACAGCGGGTCCTAAAAACGAATAAATATTATATTTATATACATGTATTTTTAAAAGATATAAATAAGTAAGACTATATATTTAAAAGGTCTAACAGAGACAAACTTAAAAAAAAAAAAAACATTTTAATATTTTTAGTAAAAAAGACTTTCGAAGAATCTCTCTCTCTCTCTCTGTTATAATCATGTACCAGATCAACTCACCGGATATTCTGTCTTGGTGACCATATAGCCGGTCAAGATGATGGCGCCGGAATCTCCGGCCTCTGGGCCTGTGGCCAACTGTTGGTAATATTTCCACGAGTCACGTGCGATCTTCCTACAATCAAGGAAACAGACGTTAAGTGTTAATGTCACTGAGATTTGTTTACAGAAAATGTGATTTTGAAAGATGTGTTTTAAGTCTCACAGAACAAAAGGTTTGAATCCCCCCTCACATACGTACGTTTTCTCCGTGTTCTTGCTGCCATAGGTATATCTCCTATAATCAGCATTATGTGTAGTACCGCGGTATCACGCGATGGTATGATACTATCAGTCAAATCGCCAAGACACCGGGCTAACCACAGAGATTAGCGCCAATCAGGTACAATTTTAACGAATTTGTAATGTTGAGAAGGAGGTTCGGAGTCACGACCTCCTAATACCGAAGGGGTACATCGTTCTAACCACTCGGCCACCCGGATCGGTACTGAATCAAGTGTAAGGAGCAGAATACAGACAACTATGTCCACTGTCAAGCTGAGAGCTGATTCGAGCTTCCTGTAAATATCTATACAGTTAAGCTGCGATAATCCGATTAAAGAAATGTTCGAATAATCGCGGTTATAGAAAAACCGAGAGTATTATATTCTGTTTAAGTTTCCCATATCCCCATCTGTCTCTCTCGTTTGAAACAATGTACAATGTACAATGTTTTCGAAAAATCGCTCTTCGGATAACAGAAAATGTCTGTATGAATATTAATTAAAATTGGATGAGGGTAGGAATGTTTGTACCCTATTTTCTCGGCGCTCTCTCCTCGATGTGAGCCCAAACTCGGGAGGAAAATGCCGCCGCTACCGTAGCTAGTCGTCTCCTCCTGGAATTTGGCCGCAATCACGGTGACCTTTGTCCCTGGAAACGACGTCTGTATGTTGATGGCTGTAGAGAGACCAACAACTCCGGCTCCCAGCACAGCGACGTTCAAAACCATGATCAGCCTGAAGAAAGGAACACGTGTATCAAAATACACGATTCTCTCTCTCTCTCTCTCTCTCTCTCTCTCTCCTTGTGTTTGTCTTACTTAAAAAGAGTACTACTGTATAAATATAAGTATGCACGTATTTTACAATTCCAGATGTTACAAGGCATACACATAAAGGTTTTCCAATTATGCATATAGACTCTACATGTAGATAAACAAATGCTACGTAAGTACATATTTCCTGTTTACAAACTAACATTAGCACTTACTATGAGTTGCAAAAGTATGTACACACAGGTAATATTAAATGCACTGTATCTTAATTTCCGGCATACAAACAATTGGGTATTGCAACTGCATGACCAATGGTGTGATTTTCTTTCTTTCTTTTTTTTCTTTTTTTTTTTTTTCGATAGATTTATTTTTCAGTCAATGTATAACAGATCCTTGATAGAAATGATACATTTAAATAAACAAAATCCTGCGTCTACTCTTTCATTTGCAGTACTAGCATCTCTCTCTCTCTCTCTCTCTGTTAATACTGGACTACATATATTACTTAAAAATCATTATTAAACTTTATATTTTAATTAGCTGAGATGTTATATTGACATGTCTTTTCTGTATGATTTACATGTAAATGAAGCGTGTTCAGTATCTGTGAAATATTTGAAATTATTTGGACAATTTAATTTGATTAATTGTTCCTACCATGTCACTGATTTACACCATACATTGATGTTGATATAATGTCATATACACGTGCGAGTATATATTCCATAACGTTACGCTGAGAGATGGCTGATTGTGTACGCATTTGCCTTCTTATTAAATACTTACCCGGCATGTAATGCATGATTTCTGCAGCTGTATTTTCCTTGTTACAAACTTAGTTGCACGAGTTAAAAACATTAAATACAAATGTATCGATTATATTCGTCGTGTGTGTGTGTGAAAGAGAGAGAGATCAAAGAGAGGTCGCTATCGAGAGAGAGGGAGAGAGAGAGAAGAGAAAGAAAGGGTGGTTGTGCACTTACTTGATGATGTCTGCAACGCCTAAGTTACTGTACAAGGGGTAAAGCTATAATCCAATCTCAGATACATGTAGATATATGTAAGTCAAATGTTCTCAACATGTACCATGTTAACCTGTATATACATGTGTATTTACGTCACTAAATAAGTTATCGATGTTGCAGCATATGCTAATAATTATGACGGTAAAATATAATGCACGCCATATCCAAATGATGGTTTAACTCATATAAATATATGCACTCCCATTTCCCTCGAATTAAATGCGAGGGTAAAACTATAGTTTAAATAGTCTAGTGTAAAAAGTATCGTCTGCTTCTGACATGAACTGAACTAGAACGCGATGGTAAAGTTGCTAATGAAAGCAACTATGCTGTACTGTTGATTAATATAAAGTGAGTAGCACCCAATCAAATACTTGAATATCTCAAAGGATTGTATCAAAGTTACTTTGAAACGTTAGGTTATTGCGTTTGTTTATTGAGTGTAAAAACGTTCCACCGACAGTGAGACGATGTCTACTTAAAACAGATAAAGTGCTGCCACACTGTACAAGTATGTAGCATGAGACCACACCCAGTCACATTATCTTGACACCGGGCCAACCATCCTGGAACTACCCTTAAACAAGGGAGCTATCATTTCTTACAACTTTGGGTATGTGACTGGCATGATGTCTACGGCGTGATACTGCAGTGTGACAGCACTGCATCTAACTCAAGTAGACTTAGTCTCAAAATAACCGAAATATTGTCGGCGGGACGTTAAACTCAACTAAGAATACAAATAGTGTTGTTTTTTTTTTGTTGTTGTTGTTGTTTTAATTACATTTATGACTTATACTTTACTGTCTAAGCTAGTCGTATACTTAATTGAAATACAAAATGAATAATGATACCGAATTATTTCAAATTTGAGACGCTGCAAATTTGAGACGCTGATCTACCTGAAATCAAGTAATTTAATATCCTGCATTTATTTAAGCACAGTTATAACAAAAAAATCTTCATTCTCAATAAAACTAAATGGTTTTGGATATTTGTGTCGTAGAATATGGATACAACCGTGAATCTCACACACACCAATGCTTCCTCACTCAGCATGATAAATGAGAGATTTATGAGTATGGTACAACCGCCGAAATAATATCAAAACAACATGATTGAAACTTGGACATCTGACATCTTTACTTGAAAAAGAAAATCTTTTTATGAATGCTTCTCCTCTATTTGTGTGTGTGTGGGGGGGGGGCTAAAGTCGCTGACTCCTCACCGCTGGGGGCTAAAGTCGCTGACTCCTCACCGCTGGGATTAGAGCCCCACCAGTGTTACTCAAATTTCCACGTGAGGAAGCCTTCCAGCTGTAGGTCGGTGCTTCCACCTGAGTGACTCTGCGCTACGTCGTCCTCCGCCTATAATTCGGTGGACGTCTCTATAGAATTAAAATATACTCAGCCAAAAAGAAAAGTACCCACTTTCCAATCCTTACTTTCTCTTTTAATATTATGTAAACACATATATAACGAATAAACAATGTACATGTAATCGTTGGTGTACCTGATGACCTTAGTGTAAGTATAGGTTAGTTCATAGTTGCCTTCAACTACACGATATAGTCACGAGGGCGGAGCCATCAGTATTAGCACATGGCATTTTCATCTCGTCCAATCAGGTTCCAGTATTTGTTCATAGTCACCGTGAACTATAACGCGTAGTCCACACTTTTGTAAAAATTCAATAAGTGTGGACTATGCCACCACATAACTCACAAGTTTGTGACGTTTTGTCGCTAGTGGACGGAAAATACCATGTGCTAAATAGGTTAGTTCATAGTTGCCTTCAACTACACGACTATATCGTGTAGTTGAAGGCAACTATGAACTAACCTATACGTAAACCATGCCTTTCGTTAAAGGCCAAATTAGTGGTTTTGCACGTGCGCCTTGTGCAGCACAGGTTATCCGGTGGTTGTATATGACTGCAGCGATTGACCGGAAATAAATCACAATTGAATAAAATCACGCAAAATCAAGTTAAACAAAAATGTCAATGTTGAATACTGATCAACGAAACCAGCCTACCGGGTACGTTACTAAATACTGTATAGCAGAGTCTTATCGAAGCAAATCGATCCCTATATGTCATATCGTTCAAATTGTTTTAATGAAAGAAATATCGCAGCGACTTAAAATTTCCACGTAATATCAGAAAGGAGTGGTTATTTACTCAAGACAGAACAAATAGTCAGAATATATGTTAATATCAAGCATAAAGATAGAAATGTATTATGGGTACTTTCTCTTTTTGCTGAGTACTCGTATACTGTCGCACCGATGCCAAAGTCCATCAAAGCAACGAAGCAATTTATAAAGCTAACATAGATGACATGTATATACACGAGACTGTCGTGACTGAAGATCGTTTACCTTAGTGTCTATCAGTAAACATGTCGGTACATTGGGAGATATGTACAGGCGCGAATTCCAACATCAATACTTGGTACAAAGCGATATTACTGAGTTTAATATCCCGCTGACATTTCAGTCATTTGGAGACGATGTCTACTTGAGACAGATATAGTGCTGCCACACTGCAGTATCACGCCGTATTCCACACCCAGTCATATTATCCTAACACCGGGCCAACAAGCCCTGGAACTACCTTTATATGCTAAGCATTTTTCACGACCTTGGTTTGTCGCGGCCGGGATCGAACCAACGACCTCCAGATTCCGGGGCGGACACTACGTGATATTAAAGATATTATACAGGGACTTATTCGAGCATTTTTTGTCAGAATTCCAGGTGGAATCGGCGCCAAGGCTTTTAATTTCTAAATTGTCGTGTCGGCTCCCGCATAGGTCTACATCTTGTCGTGTCGTACTATTTACTATGTTTGTTTGTTGGGTTTAACGTCCCACCGACAGTAATTCAGTCATTTGGAGACGATGTCTACTTGAGACAGATATAGTGCTGCCACACTGCAGTATCACGCCGTAGACATGTGGCATGATACCACACCCAGTCATATTATCCTGACACTGGGCCAACCAGTCCTGCAACTACCCTTATAAGCTGAGCGCCAAGCAAGGGAGCTATAACAGTATCATTTTTTACGACTTTGGTATGTCGCGGCCAGGGATCGAACCCACGACCTCCCGCTCCCGAGGCGGACGCTCTAACCACATTTACTATGTACTATTAATTTATGGCAATCAGCCTCCAAAGAATAAAACCATAAGTTCTTCTCCATTTAAACATTTTTTGTTACATTATCTTTCAACTTATGGGACCTCAGTGGCCGAGAGCGTAAATACATTGACTTTAACACTCACTCAGCGCCTCACCACGTGGGTTCGAGTCCCGGCAGGGTCATTCGGATTTTCATGTGAAGAAGCCTTCCAGCTGGTTTGCGATAGGTCGGTTGATCTACCCGGATGCCTCAGTGCATTCGGGGTTTTCCTCCACCAGTTATTAGCTGGACGTCGCTATATGACTGATACACTGTCGCAGCGACGGTAAACTAAAAAAAATATCATTCAATCAATCTTTCAGCTTATACTAATTCCCCTTAACGGAAGGTCATGACAGATCCTTGTCAACAAGGGTTTGGAACCCTCAACCTTTGGACTCGCATTAATTTATATCACTGTGTCATGATTTCTTACTTAATTAACAAATACTATTCAATTACTAAGTATCATCTTTCATTTTGCGAAGTACTTTAATTATTACCAACATGTAAAAAATATGCTAAAATCATAACTTCAAAATAAGATTATTTTTTTTTGCAAGCGTGATTCAGTTAATGCCACGATTTATTCCTGACTATAATCGAAGAAAAAACAAGAAGAAAATGTGTCTGTGAGACACTAATGCCCCGCCGGGATTTGGTAAGAACCAAATGTTTGCTTGTATATAATGATGTACATTTGTACAAAGTTTCTTGATGATATGAAGTTACCTTTAAAGAAAAAAAGCTTAAACATAGAGGTAAACCTGGAGCAGAAAAACTAATTTTACCAAGTCAGAGTCATAAAATTAAATCAATACTACCAGTAATAAATCCATATCATGATGTACATGTATGTCAAGTTTCAGGAAGATGTAAAGTCATCTTCACAGAAAAAAAAGTTTTAACACAAATACCATGTTCATCTAACCATGAAATATAGGTCACAGTTATAATCTGCATAATTTTTTTATCATGATGTACACGTGTACCTAGTTTCATTAAGATTTGACGACATCTTCATAGAAAAAAAGGCTTAAACGCAAAGATAAATCTGAGGTGAAACTGAGGCAGAAACAATATTACCACGTTCATTCAACCATAAATTATAGGTCAAAGCCATAAAGTTGCATAAATATTAAACAGGTCATATCATGATGAACATGTGTACCTAGTTTCATAAAGACGTAAAGTCATCTTCATAGAAAAAAGTTTAAACGCAAAGGAAAACCTGAAGCAGAACAACCAATTATAATATGTTCATCCAACCATGAAATATAGGTCACAGCCATGAATTTGCATAAATACTAAATAGATCATATTATGATGAACATGTGTACCTAGTATAATCAAGATGTGAAGTCATTTTCACAGAAAAAGCTTAAACGCAAAGAAGGAAAAACTGAGGTGTGATGGACGGACGGGAGAACGGATGCACAGAACGAACATTTATATGGCCCCCAACGGAGTTAACGGGGCATAACAACAACATATATTTACACTGAATTAAAACTGTGGCTCAGTAAAATGCATGTATTTGTTTTCTTTTATCTAAATCTTAACTTTCTAAAGAGTAAAAAAAGAAATCTGGAGCTTAAAAAGTGTGTCTGTTTGTTTGATTTAACATTTCACCGACAGTATTTCAGTCATTTGGAGACTATGTCTACTTGATACAGATGAAAAGTACTGCAATGTGCACTGCAGTATAACGCCGTAAACATAACGTCACATGTGGTATGATCATGACATCTAGCCAACCTCTTATTATAAGTCTCAATAATTTCCGAGCAGCCCTCGTATGCTGTCGCGGCCGGGGGATTGAAGCCACGACCTCTCGATTCCAGGACGGACGCTATAAACACACGGCCACCGGAGCCGGTTTGAGCTTACACTTAGTGATACAGTTTGCTATAAACATTACATTTTGTTTAACGAATAAACGTATGACATCCTACCTCTGTCTCCTAAATAGTTTCGTCCTTTGTTTGCACAATGCGAAATCATGCGACTGTTTCAAATTGTGAAGTTCTCAATAAAAAATCCTGATCGCGGACTTAAAACTTCACACACAGGAACGCATATATACACATATCTCTTTTTATGCATGGGCATATTTACATAGACCTGTACGTGTTATCTTCCATTTACATGTGACATGTATATGGAAGATAACACGTACTGGTCTGTGTAATCAAAACATGATTGCTTTGGCATTATGTCATACAGGAATTTTTTTTAAACTTTTTTAGCAGGGTGGGGGGACTTACACATCGGACTCATTGACTCAGAAGCAAAGTAATTTCAGAAGGTTGTCCAGATGTATATTACTGGGCTATTTATAAATCTAACTAAAATATGTGAAAGCATATATGTTATCATTATTTACACAATTTTCATTTCTACTTAATCATCAGTTAATACCAAGGACTTGCAAAGGTTAAGGTTATAGTCATTGCACAGTGGTGTACAGCAAATAAACTTGATCTTGACCTGTGAAGAGAGATACATTGCTATAATTTCAGTTTAATTATTAGTAAATAAGAAATGTATATGTCAAGGTCATATGAAGGTGAAGTTCGCCCTGTAAGCAAGAGGTCCTGGGTTTGATCTAGTCTGGCTACACATTTATCTCAACTGGTTACAATTGTTTCATATAAATAGCCATGTAAAAAATGTACCTTAAGTAAACAAATCCCAAATAAAGATATAAAGATTTGGTTTATGTGTGGATATATGCTGCACTTATAGTACCCGTAGGCTGGAGACAAAAATAGCCGTAACCCCTTACTTCATGAATATTCATGTACAAATATATGACATGATGAATATTAATTAACTGAACTTTGAATCGTATAATATGAAACTATGGATTTTTCTTTGCTCTGCAGACTGTAGAATTTAGCTTCACTATTGTATGAGCAAACAGAGCAGGGTGGGTCTGCTCTGTTTGCCAAAGTTAAGTTAAGACTTATAATGGTATGTTATCATGCCATTTGTCTAAAATGAGGTCCTACAATATATTTACCAGTCCCTAGTCAATACTGAAAGAAGGGGTACTATTGGTGATCAACTTTTGGTTTGAAAACAGTAAATCAGCTAATCAGAAAACCAATTAGATAACCAGTAAATAATTGGTTTCAAAACTTTAAACTTATTTACTTGGTTAGTGGTTATGCTTTATATTAATACAAATCAAAAAAATTTAACATTTTCATTTTTCCCCTTTGCAGTAATATAAGTGTTAAAACAAATACCAAAATACATGCTTATGCATAATTATAATTTGTATTTGAAGAGAACACCACAAAAGTAGTTATACACATTTAGGATTATATTGGCTCAACACTTAAAACTTTACACTAAATGAAATTAAAACTAAATATCTGTTTAATCGTTTAGTAAACAATAGCACTGCATCTGCTTGCCATCTCTCATCCTTTTTTTTTTTTTTCAAAGGGAGAGAAATATTAGGTGACAAGAGTCTTCTCTGAACACATGTGTCACCTGCTGAACCGTGACAGAAAAAGTGTGACAGATAGACAGATGATGGGAAGGTGATCCCTGTGTCACCTCTGCTTACACTCAGGTGACACAAAAATGGACCTACCGGGGGTAAGAGTTATGACACTTGATAAGAATGCAGCCCTTGTGATAAACAAATATGTGAAGTTTGATGACAGTTTAATAATTTAGAAATTATGGTTGAAGTTAAAACTTTTCACTGTATTTATTTCTGCAAAAAGGGGAGATAAATTTGGTCAAAAGAATTTGGCCTAAGAATTATGGCCCTTGAAGGGAATGTAGCCCTTGTGATAGTGAACAAGTATGTGACGTTTGATGACAGAAGATTGAATATTTCAGAAGTTATGGCCAAGATTAAAGTTTTTCAATATTATGACACCAGAGTGATGACAATACCTTTCTTTGAAGAACAGACAAGCTAATAATGCAACTGGTGGCAAAGAGTTTTGCTACCAAAAATAGCGAAAAGGACCCGCATGACATCAGCTATGTCATGATGCATAATCGATTATTGCAGATTTCTTCTTTTAAAAACTATCTTTTGCTGATCCAGCCATAATCGGTTGACCACTAGTGACTACATTATAAAATTGTGAGCTAAAAGAAAATCTTAAAAGTTTATGAATTTTAAGCTTGTATTTCAAATTAAAGGAGTAAAATATAGTGGCAAGTAAAGTTAGCATGACAAAGATGTTTGTTTTTCTACTTTCTGCCCATACAGAAACAAATTTCTCATGTCAAACATCCTAATACCAGCTAAGGCTATCACATTTCCTTTGGGTGCATGGGAGCCTGTTCCTATTCTCCACTGTGCTATTATTGAAGGTGATGAATACCTCTACTATATACAGTACTAACCCTTTACTTCATGAATATTTATGTATAATAATTATGTATAATGTCTCCATTAACAATCACAAGTACATAAATTGATGATGTAGCAGATAAACAAATTGTGATTCAAAGATGGTTTTTCAAATTCAAATTATTTCCGATTATGGACCGTCTTTGGAAATATTTGCAAGTGCAAGATGTAAACAATGAGAGTATTTTGAAATACATCCAAAATACTAAATGATGTAATTTGAACATTTTCAATGCCTTTAACTGTTATTTCCACATCCTGTACATTTGCGTTAGTCTACAATATGTCAATATTTTTTTCTTTTTCATGAAAATTGTTTCAATATGAAATATAATGTGATTTAAACTAAATAGCATGAAGATATTAAAATTTTCTTTAAAGC
This sequence comes from Solen grandis, assembly GCA_021229015.1. Taxonomy (NCBI): domain Eukaryota; kingdom Metazoa; phylum Mollusca; class Bivalvia; order Adapedonta; family Solenidae; genus Solen; species Solen grandis. The sequence goes on along the minus strand of JAIFHC010000616.1, from coordinate 1,372 downwards.
AGGATGTACTGGGAATTGTGGGGTGCTGGATATGATTACTTAACACTCCACATCAATTTGTGAAGCTGTGGTATAAAAATATTGGACTGCTGGTCTATAATGAACCACACCATTATAAAAGGACACTGATAATAATGAATGCACCTTAAACATCAACTCCAAAAAACTGGTAAAAAAATAAACAATAACAGTGAATAAACAATGTCCATCAACTTTTTTAATCTTTTTTTTCCTTCTTATAATTTTGAAACTACAATAAGAATTTTGAAATGTAAAACAAGAATTATCATTGAAGATTGAATACCCCAGATACTGCTTTGTCACAGTTACTGCTACCATGTCAGAAAGTCTTGAGAAATATAACAAAGGGCCATAACTCATTCAAAATCAAGCTAATTATGACGTGTCAATAATATGCACAACTAGGCTTGGTACTTATCAGTCTTGTAAAGTTTCATCAAAATCCAACCAAAGTTAGTCGAGAAATAGGACACACATATCTCCTCCACACAGACAGACAGATCGACGGACGTGACTCCAATATCTACGATGAAAACTTCATTCATAGGCGAAACTGATCAGCATATCAAGATAAAGTACTGAATAAATATCTGGGTAACAATTATTACACATTTATTTACATGATTATATACACAGAGATGAAATTCGTAATTCACTCCAAATAAACTAAGAAGTCGTCTTAAGTTATTTCAAGAGTTACCACGTGACACTAAATCTGAAATTCTTCTATTTTCTATCTTTTAACTGCTTGACAGGATTTTAGAAAAGACAACTAGTCATTTTATTTGATAAATATTCACACTGAATTACCATTCTTGATCATATTAATGACATATTGCACTCCAATTTAAGGTCAATATAATGTCAATATTCAGAAGCAGTTTTATCCAGAGAACTGTGTTTTAATCATTTTACAGAGTGAAAGTTAACATAAAATATTCACAAAAGCATGATCATTAACAAAATGGTGAACACTTCTACAGCACTTTGGTCCAATTGGATTAAACAAGTTAATGCTTGAACACAGATAAGAGGATGCAAAGTCTCGCTATTCATTCGTTCAAATGACAGACTGGATCGCTGTATATCAGAATTCAAATAATGACTGTGTAACACAATACACATATAAGATTTCCTGTAGCACTGCCACCTTTCTATAAACATTTCCAAAAGAAAATCTATCCTTTCAAATCTAAATCATTCTCTTCGCTGTTACAACATCCTGTCTAGCAATCTTGTATACCAGTTTCACATTTCCATGTTGATCTGCTGACCCCGTCAGCTCACTAGTTCCATTCCCAGTTTTCGCTGCACTAATTTTTCTCCAAACACAAGATGATCGGTAACTGCT
>JAIFHC010000615.1:0-50000 GCA_021229015.1 Solen grandis | reverse complement strand
GGGATTTTTTGGGAAAAAAAACTTTTCCCCTTTGGCCTTTTTTTTAATTTTTTTTTTATAAAAAAATTTAAAAACAAATTTTTTAATTTTTTCACTGTAAGGGGGAAAATTACAATTTTAAAATTTTTTTGATTTTTAAATATTTCCAAAATAAAAAAATTTCCTTAAAATATAAGGTTTGTTGTTGTTTTCTATTTTTTTTTTATACTGTATTTAAGTAATATTTTGGGTTTGAAAAAAAAATTTTTGTTTTTATAATTTGGGGAAAAATTAAAAAATTTGATTTTTATCAACCGGGTTGGAGTTTTTGGTGGGGGAACCGCCTTCACCTACGGAACCTTTCACTTTTTGGGATTTAGAGAAAAATTTTTAAATTTAAAAATTTTTTAAAATTTAAATTTAAGTTAAGGGGTTCGGGGCCTTTAATCGGGGATTTTTTTTAATAAAAACCCCCGGATTTAGAATTTTTTTTAAAGCATTTAATTTAAAAAATGTTATCATAAAACAAAAGTTTTTTGTCAACAAAACCTATTTTTTTAAAAAAAGGTTTTTTTTCCCTACTAAATTTTTAAAATTCCTTAAAAGGAAAATTTTTAAAAAACCTAAAAATTTCCAAAGTTGGAAATTAAAAACCCCCCTTTTTAAATTAAAAAAAATTTTTTTTTTTAATTTCCTTTTCCTTTTTTCAAAAATTGCTTTTTTTGACAAGTTTTTAAAACCCCAAAACTCAATTTGGCGGAAAATTTTTAGCGGGTACCCCCGTAAAAAAAGGGTTAAATTGGCATTTAGAATTTAAATTTTAAAAATTGCCTTCAAAAAAAAATTTTTTTAATAAAAACTGGAAATTTAATTTGGGGAAAAATCAATTTTTAAGAAATTTTCCCCCTTTAAAGAAAAAAAGCAATTTATTTTTTTAAACCCCAGATTTTTTTTTAAACCTCATTAAAAAAGGAAAAGAGTTCATTCGGGGGTAATTTTGGGGAAAAATTAACCTTTTTTTAAAATGAAAGGCGTTTTTAAAAAAAAACAACCAAATTTTCATTTTCCTCAGCTTTTTCCAAAAAAGTTAACATTTTCAAATTTTTAATTTATAAATTTAAACGGTTTGTTTTTTTTTTTAAATATCTTTAAATTTTTTAATTTAGTTTCGAAATTTTATTTTTCTCCTTTAAGGAAAAATAGGTTTTCTTTACTACAAGTGAATTTGGCACTATTATATAGCACAAAACAATAAAAGAAAATTTTGCAAAAAAGGTTTTGGATAAAATTTTAGTAACCCCTTTTGCACCAAAAAAACAAAAAACCCTTTGCTTTTTAAGGTAAGGGCCCCTTTTTTTGCCCCAATTTAAATTTTTTGCAAAAAAAAGGAAATCTTTAATAAATTTTCCCAAATCTCCACGGGTTTTTAAAATTTCAACACTTTGAAAGTTTTAAGGAAAGGCCATTTTAAAAATCACAAAAAACTAGAATTCGCCCAAAAAAGGGGGTCTTAATTTTTTTTAAATTTTTTGTTCTTTTTAATTTTTTTTTTTTTTTAATTAAATTTTTTTTTTTCACCATTTTTAAAATTTAACAGTAAAATGAATTTTTTTTTTTAAATTTTTTTTTAAGTTTTTTTTAAAAAAAAACCCCCCCCACCGAAGGAAACGGCCTTCATAACCAATAGTTAACCAAACCCCAAAAAAAAGCATTTTTATGGAAAAAAACTTCCAATCTTTTGAAAAGAACCCCCTTTTCCACAAGGAAAAAAGCGTTTGGCCACAAGATTTTTTAAAAAAAAAAATTAGGAAAAAACCTTTGTTTTTGGGGTTATCGGGCCTATTAAATTTTTTCAAATTGAAAAAACATTTTGCCGTTCAAAAAAAAAAAGGGAAAAAAATTGAAAATTTTTTAAAAAAACAAAAAAAGAGTAACCTTTGATGCCCCCGGCAAAATTATTTTTTTGTAAAAAACCCCCAATTTTTTGTTTTTTGGGGGAAAAGTTTTTTATATGTCTTTAAAGTTTGCAAATATTGGGGGGAGGTTGATCCCCCAGTTTTGGGGAAAGCAAAAATTTCTTCGGGCCATGGGGAATTTTTTAAAACTATCACAAAAAGTTCATAATTTTAAATTTATAAAAATGATTTTTTTGAAAGTCATTTTTTGTGTTTTTAAAATTTTGCAAAAAAATTCAAAAAATTTTTTCTGTTCTTTTTTTAGAAATAACTTTAAAACGCAAAACAAGTAACTTGGGCCTAAACAAAACGGAGGGGGTACGCCCAACGGGGAACCCCCTTTCAATGCACGGAAATTTAAAAAATTTTTTTTTAAATTTGGTTTAGGGGAAATTAGGGCAATTTTAAATCCCAATAGAAAAAAATTTTGGAATAAGGTTGCTAAAATCAAAGTTTTTTTAAAAAAACCAAATAAAATGCTTACCAAAAAGGATGTAAGAAAAAGCAAAACCTTCAAAAAATTTTTTCCGGGGAAAAAAAGCAAAAATTTTTTTTTTAATTTTTTTCCCATTTATAAAATAAGGGCCTTTTTGAAAGAATTATATTTAACCGCCTGAAGAAAAAAATTAAAGCAAAGTACCCGGGGGGTTTTTGTGGTGGACAAACAAAAAACCCCAAAACGAAGGGGAACAAAACAAAAAAAATAACCAAAAATTTGCCCAAAAGGGGCAACCCTAATTTTCTAACAAAAAAAAGCTTAAATGGCCATACCCATTTTAAATTCATAAACTAATAAACCCTTTAAATCCCTTCAAAAACATAAACCCTCCATACCAACCTACACATAAATAAAAAATAAAATACCTGATTTTTAATTTACATTAAAAAATACCCATATTCCACGAAAATTTATTTTCGCCTAAAAGTCCGACCCCTAAAAAAAATAAAAATTATACATACCAACATCCCCAAAATTTACTTAAATCATACTTCATAAAAATATTTTCCCAAAAAATTTGACCCAACACAAAAACACATAAAAATAATCACCCTCATATCAATTTCCCCAAAAAAATTTCCAAAACACACACAAATAAAAATTTACATACTCCACTCTTTTTAAAAATACAACATCCTTTACCACACACCCAAAAAACACCCACATCAAAAAACCCAAAATTTCCCCACATCATAACCCAATCCTCCCATAATAAAAAATTTTAACAAAAATAAAAAAAACCCCACTTTATCTAAAAAAAAATCCCCCCAAATCAAACCAAAAACAATCACAAAAATCCCCCCAAAAAACCCAATCCACAAACTCATCAAAAATCATCTAATTTTACCAAAAAAAACATTAACAAAAAAACATACATACATGGCCTCCCAAAAATCCCCTTTTAAACCCCCCCCAAAAATTCATAATTAATTTTAATTAAAAACAAAATTTTAACACATATCCCCCCCCAAAATTAATCAAATACAAAAAAATTTTTTTTTCTAAGGGGAATTTTACTAAAAAATTTCACTATAAAATTTCATTTTTTAAACCAAAAAAACCCAAAATAAAACCCCCACCAAAAAAATATCCAAAAACCACAAACAAATCAAAATTTATAAAACCCCTAACATTTTTCCATTTTATGTAAATTCAATACATAAAATTTTTTAATTCAAAAATCAATTTAAAACCAAAAAAACCCTTTAACCCAAAAAACCATCCCAAACAACAAATCAAATTAAAAACAAAAATTTTTACTTTTCCTTTTCAAATATTTAAATACATAAAATCAAAATTTTTAACCCTTCTAAAATAAATTTAAACCAAAAAAAAATTGCTTACCAAAACAAAACATTTAAGCAAAAAACCAAAATTTTTCCAAATCCTTTTTTCTTTTTCAATAAATTTAAAACCCCTTCAAAAACCCTAAAAAAATTTAAAACCAAATTTTTTAAAAAAAACACAACAACCAAAAAAAAAAAATATATCCCCCAACAAAAATTAAATGGATTTTTAAGGCCAACTGCATTTGGCACCGTTTGTTTAAAAAAAAATCGGAAAATAAAACCCGGGGGCTACACTTTTATCCGGATGAAGTATCGGCTTTGTTATGGACAGATTTTTGGGCCTTTACCGAATATTGCTCTGGGAAGGCATAAAATTGGGGGGAGAACGAAATTTTATATAAACACGAAATCGTTTGGTTTTTGCTCCCACTCTGAACTGAAACTTTTTCGTTCGCACACAACAAGTACTGAACGAGAGTTTTTTTAATTGTTTTTCATTAATTGTTTTCTTTCTTAAATTTTTTTAATTTAAACTTTACTAAACTTCAAAACAGTGTTTTATCACTTTTCATGCAGAAAAAACTTAATTGAAATCTTCATTACGACGAGCATCCCAGAAGTTTTTTTTCATAAAATAGTACATTTTTTTGCTGTTCCCTGCAATCTTAGAGCTCCCCACTTGCATCCTCTATCTCGGCACTTGTTTACTGTAATTTTTTTCTCCCATTCAAGTGGTCCTTTGGTAGCTCTTCTTAACTTGAAAGGGATATACCTTTACACTAAATTTCTTTTTTTCAAATGTGAAAATTTGGCCCAGCATAAGAAAAAAAAGTCATTTATTTTTTTTTTATATTTTTTAAATCAAGTTAAAAACAGCAAATTATCCTAAAATTTTTTAAAAAAAAAATATCAAAAAAAAAAAAAAAAAAAAAAACAAAAAAAAACACCACCACAATTAAAAATTTTAACGTTTTAAATCAAAAAAACAAAAAATCACAAATCTAATTACAATTCTACAAATAAAAAAATTACTTGTTCAAAATTAAAAATTGCACAACAAGGGGGGCGTTTCAAATTTGCGTATGCCAAAAAAAAACTTCCCAAAAAAAAATACTACCCCCCATTCTTACCGTCGCGGTGAGGGGATAGCCGACTTTTTCGTTTGGGCCAGGGAAAACCCCTCACCAAAAAAACCCAAAAAAATTTAAAGTTTATTGATAAAAAGAATGTTTGGAAATAAAAAATGGGGCCATTTTTTGATATGAAAATGGAATAGCTTTCCGCTCTCCTCTCCCCCCCTCCCCCTCCCCGTGGGTGTGTGGTGTGTTGTGTGTGTGTGTGTGTGTTTTCGCTGCGTATGTTCTCGTAATTTTTTTTTTTGATGAAAGATCATTTTTTAGCCTTTTTAAGTTTTTCCTTAAACAAGGATATTTAAAAAAGTTAAAAATGTTATTTCTCGAAATATACAAAATCCGGGCTGTATCCCCAAACCCAAGTATAACTTTAATTTCTTACAAAGGTTTTAATAGGGGGGGGGCCCCTGACCCTGTCGTAATCGGGGGGACACCAAACAGTGAAATAAAAGGGTCTTTCAAAAAAAAAAAAATGTTTGTTTGGGGGGGGGGATTGAACATTTTTTTCGTTACGTTTTTAAATTAATAAGACTTTTGGGACTGCTTGGGGGGGGAAACAAAGTACTGAACTATTTTTTGTATTTAGCCCCTTCTCTTTATGAAAAAACGTTTATGATTCGGGTTTGGGAAAATATTAAATTTAATTAGTATTCATTTTTGCAAAATTTAAGTCCATTTTTTTTTGGGGGCGGGGTGCCCCTAGGGCCCCCTTTTACCAATTTTAAGGAGGGAGGCCCCTCACTGTTAAAATTTTGTAAAGAAAAATCTTTTCGATCTCTGAGAAAGATCCTACAAATTGTTTGTGTTACAAGAAGAAAAAATACAAGAAAAAAATAATGTAAAAACAAAAAATATCCATGCTGATTTCCTTTTTTTTTTTAAGACCAAAGAAATGTACAAGTGTAAAAAATATATGAAATGGTCCCATATTTAATTGGATTTAAACTTTAATTTTTTATTTTTAATTTTAAATTTTGCAAATATTTCCTTCCATGGTAAAAAACCCTTTTAAAATTTTTGTTGTTTTTAGTACACCGCACACAAAGGCTTTCATTTTGGGTTCGATTTTGGGAAATTTTATTGCTGTCGCCGAGTTTTTTGATATAATCATTCAATCTTTATTATTTTTTATTTTTTTCGCGGTATCAAGTTTGGACACTGGGACCCCAGGGTCTGGGGTTCAAATAAAATAATTTTAAAATATGAGATTTCCCTTTTTTAAATGAAATATTTAAGGTGTGAAATGGGGGGGGGGGGGGGGGGTCTTGTATTAAATTTAAAGTCGCAGCTAATTTTTAAATCTCCACTTTTCCTTTAAATGTCGCTAAATTTTCCGCAAAACAAGCTCAGTTATATTCCCCTTTTTTAAATGTCGCAAAAAAAATCGGGTATTTTTAAATTTTCGCCCCATAAAAAGCTAATGGCGCACTTTTTTTAATACACTCTTTTTTAAAATGTATGTTATTTTTTTTTGGCCCCCCCTTTTGGGTGATTGTTGCCCCTCTCGCAGGGGGTTGAACCCGGAGGAGATTTGGTTTCCACATCTCTGTTTCCCCCAGGTACCTCTTTGCCCCAGGGTCTTCAAATATCTTGCATTCCAATTATGGGAAAGTGTAAAAAGTCTTTTTTAAAAATTTTTTTTTAAAATAATGTATTTAAATTATTGGGTAAAAAACCATTTGAAATTGGTTTTTTAAAATTATTTAAATAAACAGGTTACTTTTAAATTACATTAGCACATCCCAGTATTGTAAAAAAATACATAAGCAATTTTTAACCATTTTACCCAAATTTTTTTCATTTCCTTTTTGTTATTCTTCAAAAGTATAGAATTATTTTTTAAGAATTTATTTTTCTGATGACATTGTTTTAAACCATTTTTAAAATTTTATAACATATTTTGCAATAAACATTGATACGAGCTTATAACCCATTTTTTTTTTTATTTTTTTTAATACTTAAAATTTACATAGTAGCCCTTCTTTTTAGTTCCATTTTTTCACTTTTTGTTCATGTAAAACAATTATGTAATTTTGTAAATACTTTTATCAAAATAAAAAAATTAAATAATTTTTGTTGTTTTTGTCTTTTATTGTGTGTGTGTGTGTGTGTGCGTGGTGTTGCGGTGGTGCGGTCTTTTTTGGCAGATTATAAGGTACCTCCCTTACTAGAACCACCTCAACCCGCAAGCTAACCCAGAGTTTTCTCAAAATGGGGAAACCCGAACGCTTTTTCCCGGGATTGAACCCAAAAAAAGCTGCATTTAGTAAACGACTTTTCCCACTCAAAAACAATTTCCTCTTCAGGGGTAAAAAAGAAAAAACGTAATGTTATATGTTTTATGTGTTAAGTCTTTGGGTTTTTTTTGTTAACCCCCGTTTTTCGCGATTTTCGTTTTTCCTACATTATTTGCCTTCCCAAAGGAGTAAGATAATCCCATATACACCCCTATCATTAAACTGAACCCCGGGGACAAATAATTTTTATTTGAGCGCTACATAAATACCTTTTTTTAACGATTTGTATTTGCCCATATGAACCTCCGACCTCGCGATTACAGGGGGGGTTTTAAAAATGGGGTACCCGTAAAGGTTTTTTGATATTATCAGACGGTGACGGAGCCAAAGGAGGACTCTCTCCGGGGACCCACGTATAGTTTCGTTTTTCCCCATGTGTAAATTATTATAAATAAAAAAAAACCCATTTTTTTGAAAATTTTTTTTTGTTTTTTGATAACGATAAAATGTAAAAATTTTGCTAAATCATTATAGACACTCATTTGACTTACAATTCTATAGCAGCGTTTTTTTTTTTTTTTTTTTTTTTTTTTTTTTTTACTTAAACCAAAGTTAATGCATTATTTCAATAATATGAATCAAATTTTATGTTTTTTTATTTAATTTATTTTATTTTTTTAATTTTTTTTATTTATTTTGTCGGACTTTTAAAGGGTTATTTCACCCAAAAGGCCATGAATATAAAACATCTATGAACTTTTTGGAATATCTATTGTTGGAAAAAATTTTTTTCCTTACCTTTTCAAAAAATTCAAAATTAACCGTTTACGGGGGGAACAAACATGTTTTACCCTTTTGTGTACCGACGCACAAAAAATCTAGCGATTTAATACCTCAACAAAGGGCACACTTTTTTTTAATTTTGAAGTTTTCAGACCGGCTGATGAAAAAACTAAAAAAAAATTTAAATGACAAAACCAAAAATTTTTTGTTTTTCGGGTAAGTCTCAAAAAAATATAGGGTAGTAGGTAGGCATAACTTCTTTTTTTTAGTTAATTAGAACCATAAAATATTTCTTTGAAGATAAAAGAAATCTAAAAAAGCCCATTTTACCCGTAGTTATAGATCCCTATGTCCTTATGTGTACAGGGAACCAAAAGGGTTTCCCCCCGGGATTAAACCCCTCTCAAGGGTTAAAACAATCGACCCCAAAAGGGGGCCCAAATTTAAACAACATTTTATATAAAGTGAATAAAAAATGCCCCTTTTGCGTTGGGGCGACATTAAACGGCCCTCATTTTTTGCGACATTTAAATTGAGGTTGACTTTAAAAACGTGAGCTTGTTTTGCGAAATTTAATTTGAAAGCGACTTTTTAAGGGTTATACAGACAGCTCTTAGCTCCCAACGCCTGTTCACCACCTTTGCAAGCCTTGTCGAAAAGACCCCGGATTATAATTGGGGGCTACGTCTCGAGACTTCCTACGACTCTCTCTCTCACTCTCTCCTCTCTCACCTGAATACATCAATTTAGGCAAATGACCCCATTGATTCTCCTTTTTGGAAAATGTATACTAATATTACGTACCGTAATAATTTAAATTATTTGACTTTGGGGGAATTTTTTTTTCATTTTTCATAATGTTTAAAATATGATAAGCTAAATGTATTTGATTTTAAGGATAAAATAGTTTTTTCGAAAGTGAAAATGCGGGTGAACGCCCTTAGGGTCAGAAATTCCTCGAAAATTACACTTTATTTTAAACAAACATTTTCCAAAAAAACTTTTTATTTTGGGGGTTTCATTTTTTGGGGGGCTTTGCACTTTTCCCTTTAAATATGAGACAAAAAAAATTGGGAAATAAAATAGAAAAACACGCTTTTATATTAAATTTTGTTTTGATCATAAATGTCAGGTTTGTAAAGGGCAAAAAAACGTCATCTGGGGATTTTTTTTACATATCTTGGCATCATGTAAATTTATAAGTTGAAGATAAATTTACCTTTAAAAATTTAACTCGACTTGTTGGAATAAAAAGGGGTTATTATACCTGAAAACGAGAAGGAACAATGACTTTAATCATTCGTTTACACTCAAACACCGCTTTTAAATCGAAAATATTATTTTAATCTCTCCCTTATTATAAATGTTAAAAATGTTGATTGCGAAAGATTATGTCATAGTCTCAAAACATAAATAAAAGACTCAGTCACAAACACAAAATTAGGGGTCGAAACAAAATTTTTTTCTCGTTTTAATTTTTTTTTCCCCACCGATTTTCATCTTTGGGGCATGTTACGAAAGTTTATAGCTCTGTCCCAATGACTCAATGAGTATCAGCCTTTTTTACAGGGGCATGTTTCCACCCTACAGGGGGCCTAACATTTTGGAACCCCCCTATACAGGGTGCCAAGCAATCCCTTTTTTTTTTTTTTTTTTTTTTTTTTTTTTTTTTTTTGTAATTGCGGGGGGGAAAACAAAACCCGCGACCTTCGTTCGGGGCGACGCTCAACCACTCGGCCATGGGACCATTTCCCGAAATTCCCAAATTTGATCTGTAAACCAGGTCGTTTTAACACTTTATTAAATTTATAACAAATTTTTTTGCAAATCATAAAAAAGGGGCCACAGTGCTCAGAATAAAAAAAAAAAATTTAAGAAACTAAAAAATAAACAAGTATAGAAAAGGGTTTCAGAAAAAGTAAACTTACGCGTCGTACCGATTCAAAACAGTTCTTCACTTTCTACTTCTTGAATGGCTTAATGTATAATTGGTTTTCAAAATATTGTTTACATTCCTTGGACAGCGAACTTGAAAAAAGTAATTTTCATCAACCCCAGACACTACAGGGCCAATCGAAATTCGAATGGGGCCCATAGGGATGGGTGTGGGAATACGTTGAGCCAATGTCACCAATTCCCCCAGTCTCAAGCAATTCGAAAGATTGATCTTTTGGTTCGAAAACAATGGCGGGTGATACATTATTTTGGAATTCCAAAAGGACATTCTTGTTCCTTTTTTAATCCTGTGCCCGTTCCAACTTTAAACAAAAAATGTCAAGATTTTTTCTGAAGGGTTGGAAAAAAAAGAAAAATCTTTCCCCAGTGGGGGGTCCGTTTATTAATACACCTTCTCAATCATACTTTGAAAAAATTTCCCCCAAAAGAATGAACCTTTCCAAAAGATACTCCACAATTTCAATTCTCTTTTGGGCTTTGACGCCCCGATGAACAATTTAAGCCAGAATTTTATCAGAATGATGATTCGCAAGAATATGCGTTAAGAACATTTTCGGTTCCCATAAAAAACCAGCACTCGGGGGGCTCTTTAAATTTCCCCAAAAAAAAGTCCAAAAAAACGATTATAACTGATTTTTTTTCGTTGGCCCTCTTTAAGCCAAAAAAATTTCCCTTGAAAACCCGTCAATCGCACCTGTTAAGATTCCGGGGGTTTAATCTGTCTATCCATCGATGTGCACCAAAAATTTTGGGACCGGTTTAATTGCGTTTCCAATCTTCGTCTCGCCGTTCTTGTACTCCTAGGGATCCATTATGGAGGGGGTGTCAAACAGTTTCGGGAATGCCCCGGATTCTTGGGAATATTAAGAAGACACCTATCCATTTGTATCCTAATTCCTAAAACCATGAGTGTGGGGGAAATTGATTTCGACTAGCTATACTATATCTCGTACGCTTTTTTTAAGTTTCTGATATTGTTTTCCGTTCTCTCCTAATCTAAGGGTTAACAACAAAACAGCAGACAAATTTGATTCACAGTGCAGCCAAAAAAAAAATTTTTCCCTTCAAAATCGAAAACCCTTTTCGTTGTGTGCGGGATGCACACATAAAAACACCAATAAAAGGTCACCACTTTTTCCCTTTAAAAACACCCCCACAACAAACCAATTTTAATATGAAATCCCCCAAAGCTTTTACTCAACTTCTGAAAATGAAAAAGTAAGAAGTTTTTCCAAAAAGAACAGGGTCATAGAACCATTTTTTTATCGATTCCCCTAGCAAAAGCTGTATGGGGACATACCAAGTAATCCAAAAATGTAACACAAAAACATTTAATAACAAAAATGTCAATCAGTCTTTCAAGGGTTAAAAAACCGGGACATATACCATACATTAACTTTTGCAAAAACTAACTGTCTTATTTCCGTAAAAGGGAAACATACAGGACATTTTATTTTTGCTTATGTTTTGGAAACTGTTGCTATTTCCAACATTTAAGGAATATCTATTGCCTAGATTCATTTTTTTTCTTTTTTTATACTTTTCCCCACCACTTTTATTTTCCTTTAAAATCCCTTTAAAAAATATTATTTTTAAAAAATTTAAAAAAATTTAAAATGAAATAAAAAATTCATGCCTTTTTGTGCCAACCCCCTTTTCTTTTAAAAAAAATAAAACGCCCCCGTATGTCAAGAAAGCAAAAAATAATGAATTTTTTACACACCGCTTAAGCGAGAAAAAAATGCAGTGGGTTTTTTGAATGTATCCGTTATCATTTTTTTTTCTTTTCAAAAGGGAAGGTTTAATTTTTTTCCGACTTTTTTTTTTTAAAAAGAGGGAAAAATTTTGTAAAGTAAAAAAATCCCTTTTCGTTTTGGGAAAAAAAAATAATCATTCGAGAAAATTTTATAGAAATTATCTATATAGTTTAGTTTTGCGAGCTATAAAATTTTGACAAGTTTTTTTTTTTTAAAGTATTGATCAAGGCAATAGAAATTTTTTGACTTAACACAAAACATGTCTTTAAATTGAACCCTTTAACGTTTCCGAAACATTTAAACCCAAAGTAATATGTGGGGCATATGGGCACTAAAACAGTTTGCCCGTTAAATACCAAAGGGGAAAAACTTGAACTTTTTATTGCCAGATAAAAACTAAATATTGACTTTTTGCAAAAAAATTTCACATTAAGGGGGATAAGGGGCTGGCAGAAGTATGCCCCCCATAGTTTTTTTTTAATAGCCGTTTTATTTCTCTTAATTGATCGAATATATGAGGATAACTGGAATGGTGACATCCATGAAAAGGGGTTTTACTTAATAAGCATTAGTGTGGCTTCTCTCCATAATACCATCCTAAGTGTGATTTAGACAAATTTATGTATCACCTTTATTTGGGTCTCACAAAAAAAAAAAATTCTCCAAAATTTACTGTTTAAACCCCTCAAACACTGAGTCTAAAACTTTCACAAAACTCAGCGCTCAAAAAATCCGTTAGTATCTTTGATCCTCATGGGTGATTCGATTTAAATTTAAGAAATTAATAAAATTAAATTTAAAAAACAACAAACCCGATAATTCTTTTTTAGTTAATTTTTTCTAAATTTTCACGCATGCCTTTAAAGGGGCTTTGAAGGGCAGTTTTTAAAAGCGTGGGTGGTTTTCCCCCATGTATATATTTTCATCATGTCTTGCTTTGATAATAAAATCCCTTTTCATAATTTAAAAAAAAAAACCCTATATTATCTTTTGGGCACATGAAAAGAACTTATATTTTCAAAAAACCCATATTTAAAAACGATAAGTTTACAAAAGTAATTGCCGGGAGAAAATTTACAATCAAATGAAAAAAAAAAAATAAAAAAAGATTTGTGCTTGTACGGTGGTTACGTTTAACTTTTTTTTTAAAAGAGGGATGACATCTGGTGACGGGGGTACTACAGTTTTATTGTTTTAAAAAGCAGCAATGATCATTGTGTGCGGTGGTATAACTCATATTATTATACCATATCTCATTCGTACAGGGAGTAAAAACATTTACGATTTGGAAAAAAAAATTACATTTTCAAGGCACCTTACAATGTTCACTTTTTCACTTCTTTTTCTCCAACGGCACACCATTTGTGATATAATCCCAAGTTTTGCACATTCGAAAAAAAACAATTAAACAGTGACGTATGTACAAGTGGGATAAAATTTGGGAAAAAAGGAAGAAAAAAGCGGGGGCACGGAAAGCACAGTGACCCTTGACTTTTTTTTCTTGTGGCAACGGGTTTCCCATTTCTTATTTTCTGGGGTAAAAGAGTTTTTTTATGAATTGGGCAAAAGGGGAAAGTGTAAAAACTGTGTCATTGTAGTTGTATTAGGGGGTTTCTTTTCCAGTAACATCAAACTGAGAACAATTTTCATTGCTCTGTATATTATTTCAACAAATCTAAAGGGGTAGAGCAAAAAAGGTCATGGATAACAATGCAACATAAAAGGGCTTAAAATGGACATCCTCTCCTATTTGGTATTATAATTCTCTTTTCTCATACCCTAATTTTATGCTTCGAATTAAAATGTTGGGGGGGATTAATTAATTAGTTTTATTGAATTTTTTGCTGGAACAGTTTTTTCACTATGCACGCCCACTTTAAACGGGGGAAGAAAAAAAACCCGGGAGACAGAGGCATCGGTGATCCCGGGCCTCCAAGGGCTAATTTTTCCTTAATAAAATTCTGATGCCCTTCCCGAGATCCAAAACCCAAAAATTTGGGAAGGGGGCGGGGGACTTTCCCCTTTTGCCAGGGGGCTCTTAAATAAAGTTGTGATTTGTTGAAAAAAGACGTTTTTTGCAAACAATCGGGAGCCCCCAACTTTCGCGTACTTGCTATGGTTATGACAAACACTTTGTAAATTTTTTGAAAATTCATCCATATTTGGGAAGACATGGGGGGACACAAAATGTTCGACTAAAAACCCAAAAACCCGTAAAATGACCTTTCAGATCAATATTATGTGCTCAAACCCCCCCTTGTGTATGACAACACCTGTAAGTTTTTAATTTTATTAAAAACCATAAATGATGCCCAAAAGTTAGGAGGCCAAAAGCGGGCGGACGGACAAAGCGGCGGCGGCGCAAACCTATACCCCCAAAACCAAATTCAGGGTGGGGGACAAAATAATTGCATTTTAAACAAACATAAATGATGTGCGAAATTACTTAAAAAACAAAAAAATCACATTATATAAAATTTTATTTCTTACTTGCTCTTAACATTTAAAAGGGGAAAAATAATAGATATTTTTTTTCCCTGAAAATGAATTTTGCTTTCTTTACTATTATAAAGAAAACTTTCTTTTAAAACCCAAAAAACATGCTAAAAAAATCATAACACATTCCTCATTTCAAAAACACATGTTTCCAAAGCATTTTGTTTTTTCCACAAGAAGTAAAAAGCAATAACATCAAAAATTTAAAAGGGGAAATTTTTAAAATTTAAAAAATTTGCCTTTGAGCTTTTAAAATAATTTAAGAAAAAATTTTAAAAAAATTTTTTTTTGTCCCTTTCGACTTCCATCTTCTTTTTGGGGGGGAAAACCAAAAGGGTCAGCTTTGGTTTGTTCTGCTGGGCTTTTCATTAAGTGCGGGGAAAGGGTGTCTGAAAAATCACTAAACGTCTCACAATTTCAATCTTTTTTGGGGATTGTCACCTACTGACAGAACATTTTCATTTCCCGATTTTTCACTCTCCTCATTGTAATAAGGGAAAAAAGTCACTATCGTTTTCATCATGACGATTCATCGGGAAAAAAAAAAAAAAAAAACCTTTATAAACTCTGTTTTTTGTTGTTTTTTTTTTTTCCCAATGTATTTTTAAAATATCCCCCCTTTTTTTTTTATGAAAATGCATTGTTTTAAACGAAAAAAGGTAAATGAAAAATTAAAAAAGGGGTTTGGGGATACCCAATTTGGGGTAAAACCCAAAAAACCAAAAAAAGAACAAAAAAACTTTAAAAATGGCACCATCCCAACCCGGGAAAATTACTTCAAAGCAGGGCCCATAAGGAAACAAAATTTTACTGCGATCAGTTGAAAATTTCAAAAAAATAAATTTTCACTAGAAAATATCAGCCCCGGGAGGCCCCCTTTTCACAATGTGAAAAAAAACCCTTTGTTTTATGATAAAATATTTTTGAAAACCATTATAAATTTTTTTACTGTGGTTTGTGTTTGTTTACATTCGGGGCCTTATCTCCACAAAAAATTTTGTGAGCAAAAATTTCTTAAAAAACATTAATAGGGTATGGGGAAAATTTGAAAAAAACCCCGAAAAAAGGGGGATTGCTTTACTGTTCAGCCAAGAACCCCGTATCGGAAAAGTGATCAAGGGGAATAAATTCAAAAAAAACCGGGGAACATGAAAAGAGCCTTCATGCAAAAACCCATTGAGGCAAGTTAACGGTAAAAAAATCTCTCCCTTTTGAACAAAAATTGTGTTCACAGGTTTTTGCTTAAACAATTTATATAAAACAATTTTTTAGAAAAACACCCAAGCCCCCCCCCCCCCCCGGGGCATTGACCCTTTACCTTTGACACCCTGTCTCCGTGGTCTGGGGGTGCTCCCTCTGTAAGTTTGATTAAAAATTTTTTTGAAGACAGTAAAATAGACCAAAAACAGCCCTCCGTTTCGCCTGGGGGGCAAAAAAATAACAAAACTCTTGATTCTTGGAAAAATTTTAAGTGGACAAATCAACCCCATGCACAACTACCGTAACCATATAAAATATAAAGTGGGCTTAAACATGTTTTACTAAAACTAATTAAAAATTGGGGGTTTTAAAAGAGCTAAAAAAGAAAAAAAGGGGGGGCCGAGATTTTCTTAAAAAAGTATTTCATTTTTAAAAATTTTTTTTTACAAAGGGGTTTTTTGAAAAAATCTTTAGGGGGGAAAAAAAGGAACACAAACCCTCCTGGGGGGGGCTTATTTTCGGGGGCCTTGTTTTTTTTTTCATTTTTTAAAAAACAAAAGGGACAATTGTTTTCCAAAATGAAATTTCAAAATTTTTGCCAATGGGTTTTGTATAAAGATTTGTAAGGGGAAAATCCTCCCCTTGGGGGTTTATTTTTCACGGGGTATAAAACATCCAAGTATGTCAAAAAATGTTATACAATCTCTGACAACAGAAAAGGGGGGGAAAAGAATTGTGAGCATAAAGTGAAAATTTCAGGATCCTAAAAATTGAGGGGCGCATTTCAAGGACTTCACAAAAAATAGCCAATCCATGAGCAGATGTATTAAATTCTTGATGTCTCACAAGTAATCCTTTTTTGGCCTGTGACCTTCTGTACATGTAACAAAAAGGGGGCTAACCCCCCTGTGGGAATTTTAAGTTGTAAAATGTATAAAAATTTGACCTAATACCAAATACCCCTATGTCAGTGTCTGACCCCGCATACCAAAAATTTTAAAATTTTTTATTTCATTAAAAAAAACAACAAAATCCGACAAAGTTTTAGAAGATAGTAGGGAAATACTTCTTACTTTACAGATAGACCAATAACAACCAACAAAAAATTACACCCATATACCCCCTCTCAAAGTATAAATTTGTAGTATAACAAAAAAAGACTTTAAGACATAAAAATGGGGAATGAACTTGAAAAATACCGATTTTAGAAAATTGAGGCTGCTGAAAATTGTGTGTATCACCAGTGATTAAAACAACCTTTTTCAACAGAAAAGGAACAGGTTTGTGAATAAAGTGCAAAAGTTACGGAATACACATAACTAGAGGATTGTCGTAGGTTTTTATAAATTATACCAAACCATTTAGCAATGTACAGTTTTTTTACCAAAATAATTCCCGTTTAGGCCTGTAAACTTTTTACATAATCAAAAGGTCTAAAATTCCCGTGGAAAAATTTTTTTTGTATCAAATCAGGCAATAAGCAATACTTTTTAGAGACGGGGTACTTTACACTTTTGGGGCTTCCAAAAATAAAAACAAACAGACTCAATCTAGACTTTATCTAACCCACTTGGCAATTTTTCGTTGTATCAAAACAAGACCAATAAAGCAGATGAGTTCGAGCTTTGACACTGTACATCAGAGGACTGCACAAAAAATAAAATTTTTACAGGGTACAACTGGTAGAGATGCAATCCCGACTTTTCATGTGTCTTTTAATTAATGGTCTTAATTCCCCCCAATTCCCTTTATTTTAAAAAAGTAAACAAATTTTACCTTATAGCTTTGGGGCCATTAAACAGTGTCGACCCTGCCTGGCCAAAAATTTTTAAATATTTTGATTTCATTTAAATGGAATAAAAATCCGACCAGGTTTCAGAAGATCAATAGAACTATTTTAAAAAATACTTATTTAAAGACCAAAAGACAACCAACTAAAAAAGCTACCCCCTTAAAACCTCCCCTTTAAAAATAACATGGTCGGTAAACAAAAAAAACTTTTTTCAACATAAATATGGGGAATGAAAAAAGTTGGGGCCATACCAATTTAAAATTGATGGCCTCTTTACAAGGCTTGAAAGGTGCTGGAAAATGTTTCACGATGATGTCAGATCAACTCTGTCAACAGAAAAAAAAAACAGGTTGTGACATTAAAATGAACGATTATCAGAATACATATACATATAGGGGTGCATGTGAGGTTTTGATAAATATATAGCACAATCCAGAGAGAAATGTACAATTTTGATGTCTAACAAGTAATCCTTTTAGGGCCGTAAACCTTTTTGTAATGAATACAGAAAAAAGGGCAACATTCCCGTGGAAATTTTAATTGTATCAAAAACAGCAGACCCTAAAACAAAGAGTTCTGAGACACGGACCCTTACTCTGAGGATGCACAAATAATTTTAAATTTTCACAGGTACAATTATACAATGCAATCCCGCGTTCCATGATGGCATTTTTTATATTACATGGGGCTTATTTCCCTACATAACCTTGATTTAAATGTAAACAATTTTACCTAATAGCCTAGTAACATTTTAAATCAGTTTCTGACCTGAATGCCCAAATTTTGAGATATTTTTTCATTAAAAAGAAACAACAATTCCTTACCAAGTTTTATGAAGATAATAGAAACTATTTCTTTACTTCTACAGGACCAAAAGACAACCAGTTAATTGCTGACCCATTACCCCCTCAGAATTTAAAATTGTAGGTATACGAGGATTTTAAAGGAAGACATGAGCCCCCCCATTAAATTTAATGTAAAAACAAATTTTTTTTTTGTGGGTGTTTGTCCTTTTTAATAATAAGTTTGCAAAGTATCGTAAAAACTGATAAACGTCCTGAATCATAAAAACAAAAGGGAAAACCCCTGGTGGACGGGCAGACAGGGGCTGTGAACGGGGGAATGGTAGGGGGGACAAAAGGGGTGGACAGACCAAAAAAAATATCCCAAAACAAAATTTGGGGGGGCATAATAAAAAGAAGACTTTCAATAATAAATATGGGAAAGAAACCCTGTAAAATACAATTTAAACTTTATGACTTCTTATTAGGGTTTAAGGTGCTGGAGGGGGCGGGGTATCACCAATGATGTCTATAACTCTGTCAAAAAAAGGAAAAAAGATTTGTGAGCATAAAAGTGCAAAAATTTCAGGGTAACATAACAGTATAGGGTTTCTTTGTAGGACTTGCACAAATTATAGCACAAAACAGTGAAAGAGTAAAGTTCTTGTGTCTCATAAGTAATCCTGTTTTGGGCCCGTGACACTTTTGTCATGTATACCTACTGGGGGCTAACATTTCCCGTGGCAATTTTAAGTTGTATCAAATCAGCGACCAATAAACAAAAGAGTTCTGGATTGAATGTTCATTATGAGCTTTTCAAAAATAATAAATTATAACAGGGTAAATTTAGGTAGAGATGCAACCCCGAAATATTCCATGATGGCATTTTATATTACAAAGGGGCTTAATTTTCCAATAGTACTCCTTATTCAAAAATTAAACAAATTTGACCTAAAACCCCAGTACCATAAGGGAGTGTAAAATGAAAAACAACATCCTGATCATTTATAAGATCAAAAGAAAAATACTTTCTTTTTCTTCTACAGAAGACCCCAAAAAAATGCGACACCTATATACCCCCCCAAAGTTTTCAAAGGTATTAATAAAAAAGACTTAAAAATAGAAAATATTTAAAGAAGTATTAACATACAGATTTTAGAATTGAAGTCTTTGACTGGCTTTTAAGGCTGTGGAAAGTCTGTGTGTATCACCGAATTCTATCAACCCCTTCAAACCCGAAAAGGAAAACATGTTTGTGGCATAAAGTCAAAGATTATCAGGGCACACATGAACAAAATGAGGATGCATTTTGGCTTGCACAAATAAATTAACACAATCCATGAGAGGGTTTTCAAGTTTTGATTTACACAAGTAATTTCTTCCGTGACACTTTTCATTTTCAGTCTGGGGTTTAAATTCCCCCTAGCAATTTTTAAATTGTATTAAATCAGCAGATCGACAAAGAGATAAAAAAAAATTTTAAAACCTTTACCTTTGATTTTTAAAAAATTGTAACGCAATACCTTTAAAACATAATACTATTTAAGTAAAAAATTTCATGAAGATTGACAAAATTTGTCAGGGGTCAGGGCATCAAAAAATGAACAGGGTTTTTTCGCGAAAAATTGGGAAGAGGCCTTGACTTTTTTATTTTTGGGAAAAAATTTAAACCTAAAACTGAAATGGGAAACTTTTACCCAAAAATGAAAAAATTGGGGTAAGGTTTAAAATGAAAACAAAGGGCCTGATGGGCCCCAAATCGCTCACCCGGTCCTTTCTACAATGTTTCAAGGTTTTTAAATTTAAAAACAGCAAAATTCTGATATAACTCAATTTAAAATTTTTTCCCCGGCAATAATAATTATCAAGCACTAACCTTATGGCTACATGACAGAGAGAAATTTTTTCCCGTTTAACTCTATGTAAAAAAAGTGACCCTGGGGCGGGGGGATTTATC
The DNA here is from genome assembly GCA_021229015.1 of Solen grandis. NCBI lineage: Eukaryota > Metazoa > Mollusca > Bivalvia > Adapedonta > Solenidae > Solen > Solen grandis. Next base: position 30,185 of record JAIFHC010000615.1, on the reverse strand, counting down.
ACCATAGGGTCATATTTTAACAACTTTGGAAAGAACCCTTAGATGATTTACATACCAAATATCTAATCTCTAGCCTTAGGGTTCATAAAAAGATTTTTAAAAATTTCCTATAAACCCCTTTTGTAAAACAAGTACCCCCATTGCGGGGGTTTCACCGTTTGGCATGATTTAACAAAACTTGGGAAGAACCATAAGATATCTAATACCAAATTTTAACTTTAGGGCCTTATGAATTCATAGAAAAAGATTTTTTAAAAAAATTTTTCCATTTCAATCTTTTTTAAAAAAAAGTGACCCATTTGCGGGGGATTTATCACCAAGGGGCTATTTTCAATCTTGGTAAAGAACCCTAAAAAGTGAAAACCAAATAAATTTAAACTCTAGGGCCTTTTGGGTTATAAAGAAGATTTTTTAAAAATTTTTTCCCAATAACTCTATTTTAAAAAAGTGGGGCCATGGTGCAGGGGGATTTATCCCATGGGTTTTATGATTTGCCCAATCTTGGTAATGAAAAATAAGATTGTACATTCAAAAAAAAATCTCTGGGGCCCTTTGGATTTTATAAAGATTTTTTAAAATTTTCCTTATAACTTTGTAAAAAAAAGTACCCCTGGGCGGGGGCATTTACCATAGGGTCAGATTTTTACAATCTTGGTTTAAAGAACAAAAGATTACATTCAAATATCTAATTCTAGGCCTTTTGGATTTATAAAAGGATTTTTTTAAAATTTTTTTATATAACCTAGAAAAAAAAGGACCCCTGGTGCGGGGGCATTTACACCGTAGGGGATTTTGAAAAATCTTGGAATGAACATTAATGTCTACATACAAAAATCTAAGTCTAGGCCCAATGGGTTATAGAAGAAATTTTTAAAAAATTTTCTATATAAAAACTATGTAAAAAAGTACCCCCGGGCGGGGGATTTATCACCGTAGGCTATGATTTGTCATTTGGTAATGGGGCCAAAAAGGGTCTACTCCAAATACTAAGCCTTTGGCCCTTTCTTTTTAGAAAAGATTTTCAAAAATTTGCATTTTTAAAATTTTTTAGCTCTGTGACCTACTTTTTTTAACCAACAATAATTTGTAAACTTTATAAGGGGATCTTTGGAGATTCCCGTAAGTTTTTCAAAAAAAACCCCCAGGGGGTTTAGAGGGAAAGTTGTTTTTAAAACAAATTGTTTACGCGGGGCCCCCCGGGAACAAAAACGGACAAAACGATCACAAAAGCTCCCTGACATTGTGCTAGGGGAGCTAAAATACAAAAAGAGCCCTTAAATCAAGATTCATGACAAAAAGGGCAATATATATGGGAGTTTATACCCTTATATTTTTTGAATATTTTTTTGGGTTTTTTTCAACATATCATGATAGCCCCAGTTATTCCTAATCCCTCACTTTACTATATGGAAAAGGGGAAACAAAAAATAATTTTAAAGGGGCCCTTTTTTTAAAAACGGATACTGCCTATATAAATTTAAAGTATAAAAAGAATGTTATTTTTTTAATTCTTCTAACTTTATCTGTGACATATTTTATTTCTAGTATTTTCTTTTTAAAATATTTTGGGAAAAAAAATTCAAAAATTATAGTTAAATAGTAAGGACTGTAGCAATATTAAATTTGGGGATCAAGTGACCCTTAATAAAGGGGTAAAAATCAAAAATTTTGAAAAATTAGGGGGAATTTAGGGAAATTTACTTATTTTTGATTAAACCCGTGCACGTATTTTTTATATCGACAACCAGCTAATAACATGGGGAAAACCCCAAACACAGAGGCACCTGGGGAACCCCTGCCACCACAAACCCCTGAAAACTTCCTCACACGAAAATCTGATACCCCAGTGTTAAAAATCAGTGATTTACCTCTCAACAGTGGCCCCCAAGGGAAAATTTTATGGTCAAAATGGGCAAATTGGTCCCGAAAGATAAATTTCCTTTGATTATAACAAAGGAAACAGATCTGAAAACTTTTAACAAACCTTTTAAAAATTTGAAATCAAAAAAAACCTTTAAGTACCTTGATCCCATATAGTTCCCCTGGGCCCTATTCAAAAAATAGTTTATCAGGACCAAATTCCCCAAACGAGAAGTAAAGAAGGTTTTCCCCAAATCTTCTAGGCTTTCACCTTTCAATGGGGCATGTGTGGTGCGTTGATTAAACGGCCTAAAGAAACCCTCCCCTTTCGCTGCTCAAACCCGTTATTGAAAAAACCTAATGGGATTTTGGATGTTTTTTTTTACTTTTTTTTTTTAACATAGGGGCAAGGGCAAAGGGAAATGTAATGAAGAGGGTTTAACCACTGAACAACTTCCCAAAAACAGCAAAACATGAAACAATAGCATTTACAGCAATTACTAAAAGGGAAACCCCTTCCAATGCTGTTTTTTTTTTTCAAAAGTAGTCAAAAGGCAAGGTCACAAGCAACTCTTAAGAAAGGGCTTCCATTTAAAAAAGTCTAAATATTGAAACAATTTAAAAGAAGCATTGAAATTTAAACAGTTTAAAAAAATTTAACTGACGGAAATATCAATAAAAGGGGAAAATTTTTCATCCAAAAAATTTAAAAGTTTTTTTTTGAACAATTTTTCTTTTAAACAATGGTGTAGTTGTTTTTTTTTTTTTTTTTAAATCAATCACTGTCTTCCCCCAGCAAATATCATATTTGACATCGACAATCACACATAACCAAACTTAACCCCCGGGTCTTTTGGGTTTTTGGTGTATCATTTAACAAACTAAAATTTTTTGGGCCTCATACAGGGGATTGACGTGAATTTTTTACAATACAAGATTTGCCATTTTTTTTTTACTTACATTCGCCCTGTTAACATAATAAAAAAACCCCCCATTTTCCGGGAAATTTCCAATTTCCCCTAGATTTTACCGAATCCACCTTTTTTCATGTCAAATAAAGCAATTATTTACTTTTGTTTTTGAAAGTACCTAAGGAAAATTTTCACAAAAAAAACCAACTGCATTTGTTTTTGTTCTTTTCCCATCGGGCCCTTTCATGTATTTGACTTTTGCTTCCGATAATGGATTCCGGGGTGAATAACCCTGGTTTGAATGAAATTTTGTTGATTTTTAATTTAATTTCTAAAAAAAATTTCATACCCTTTTTTCCTTTTTTTTCATGGGTTGGGAAGCAGACTTTTTTAAAAAAAAAAAAAAAAAATGAACAAATTAATAGGTTTATTGTCCTTTTTTTTAACTATGTTTTTATTGAGGTAAATGCTAAAAATATACTGTTTGTTTTTGAATGGTTAGATTCCACCGTATTTAAACTGAACAGAAAAAGAAAAAAAAAATTGGTTTGGGGGGGGGGGGGGGTTGTTGGAAGGAAGAAAGAATCCCCAACCACCCCTTAAAATCAAAAAGGAGGGGAAAAAAGACCCCACCCCCCCTAAATCCCAACAAAAAAACAAAAAACCCCCCCCCCCCCCCGGTAATTTTAACCAAAACCCAATTTTTTTCCCTTTTTTTTTTTTTGGGGGGGGTTTCCTTTTCAGGTCAATTCTAACCCCTTTTCAAATCACAGGGCATTTTATAACCATTAATTGATCAATTAAAAAAAAATAAATATTAATAAATAATAATCCCATGAATAATTAAGCTTAGTAAAAAATTTTTTTGTTTGGTGTATTGAATGAAAAAGGAAAATGTATAATCTTGAAACGAGCCATTGGACTGGGGGGGAAAGGGGAACAAGAGGGGCCTGATGGCCATCCCTCACCCGATATAGGGGAAACCCAAGGAAAATCAGCTTTAATAACATTATAAAATTTACCCTAGTTTTTAAGGGTGTTCTGCAATTTTATCATATTCTTCCCAGTTTCATAGAGAGCCTTTTTAATTTTTAAAAATTAATATAAGGGAAATTAGTCCTGCCCCCGCAGCCCTGTTTTTTTTTGGGTTGGGAAAAATTTTGAATTTGTGAAGCCCCACCCAAGGGTCATCCCTGCCAAAAAAAATCAAATTCTGGGCCCTTTTTTAGAGGAGATGTCACTTAGGATTTCACTAAAATATAAGGCAAAATTGCCCGCCTATGGTACTTTTTTTTAGGCCGAATAATTTTAGAACTTTTGTGAGTTCACCAAGGTCACCCTAAAATTTTAATCAAATTCTGTCCCGTGGTTTCAGAGGAATGTTTGATTAAAGTTTTCCCTTAACATATAAAAACAATAAGCCCCGCCTGGGGGCCATTTTTTTTAGGGTCAATTTTTTTTGGAACTTTGGGGAGAGGGTTTACCCAAAAGGAACTCTTACCCAATTTTTTTTAAAAACTGGGCCCGTATTTTGAAGAAGATTTATTTAAGTTTTCTTTTTTTTTTTTTTTTGTTGCCAGGCAACCAAGTTCTCAGGGGTCAAATTTTTTTTTTAGAATTTTTGAAGGGGGACCCCAAAGGGTAACCTTCCAAGTTTAATCAAAATTTTGTCCTGGTTTTAGGGAAAAAGTTATTAAAGTTTTCCCCATATACATATAAGACAATAAGCCCGCCCCCGGGGCCATGTTTTTTACGGATCGGAAAAAATTTTAGCAAATTTGGGAGATTTACCCCAAAACATCTTACCCTTTATTTTAAAATCGGCCAGTGTTTTTTAAAAGTGATTTTTAAAGTTTTCATATTTTTTTTTTTTTTGTTGCCATGGCAAACCCGATTTACATGGACAAGTTTATTTTAAAAACTTTTGTGAAGGGTTTACCCAAGGTCATTCTGCCAATTTAATCAAATTTGTTTTTTCAGAGGAAAATTTGTTTAAAGGGTTTCTTATTACATTAAGGGAAAAAGCCCGCCCCGGGGCCATGTTTTTTTTTTTGGGTCGGGAAAAATTTTTTGAACTTTGTAGGGTTACCCAAGGGAAAAAATTTTGGGACCAATTTATTTTAAAATTGGCATAGTTTTGAAGAAATGATTTTTAAATTTTATTTTTTTTCTTTTTTTTGTTGCATGGCAACCAAGTTTACATGGGCAAATTTATTTTAGCAACTTTTTTTGGGAAAGGGAGACCAAGGGTATCCCGCCAATTTAATCAAATTCTGTCCAGTGGGTTTTAAGGGAAAAAGTTATTAAAATTTTCCCCCATATACATAAAGGTAAATAACCTCGCCCCCGGGGGCCCTGTTTTTACGGGTCGAAAAAAAATTTTTCAAATTTTTTAAGGTTGACCCAAGGGAAAATCTTACCAAATTTTTTTAAATCTGGGCCCTTTTTGAAGAAAATGATTTTTAAAATTTTCATTTTTTTTTTCTTTTTGTTTTCCCGGGAACCCAAATTCTACAGGATCAAATTTTTTTTAGCAATTTTTTGAAGGTAGACCAAGGATCACCCTGCCCAAATTTAAACAAATTCTGTCCATGGTTTTCAGAGGAAATGTTGATTAAATTTTCCCTATATAAAATAAAAACAAATAAACCCGCCCCCCGGCCATTTTTTTACGGATCGGAAGAATTTTAGCAACTTTGGTAGAGGTTGACCCAAAAAAACATCGTACCCAAATTTTTTTTAAAAATTTCCAAAGTTTTGAAGAAATGATTTTTTAAAATTTTTATATTTTTTTTTTTTTTTGTTTCCATGGAACCAGAGTTCTACAGGGTAAAATTTATTTTAGCAATTTTTTGAAAGGGGACCCAAGGATCATTCTGCCAAGTTTAAACAAAACTTCCGGGTTTCAGGAAATGTGTTAAAAAGGGTTTTTCCCAATACATATAAGGGAAAAAGCCTCGCCCGGGGGGCCCTTTTTTTTTTTGGATCGGGGAAAAATTTTTTAAACTTTGGTAAGGGTTTACCCAAGGAAATCTTACCCAATTTTATTTTAAAATCGGCCATAGTTTTTGGGAAAATGATTTTTTAAAAATTTTTTTTTTTTCTTCTTTTTTTTGCCCTGGGAACCCAATTCTCATGGTCAAGTTTATTTTAGCAAAATTTTTTTGAAGGGAGACCCAAGGGCATCCCGCCAATTTTAAACAAATTGCCCGTGGGTTTTAGGGAAATGTTGATTAAAATTTTCCCTATATAATATAAGGTAAAAAAACCCCCCTCGGCCATGTTTTTTACGGGGCGGGGAAGGAAATTTTGCAAATTTTTTTTGGGTACCCAAGAAAAATTTGTACCATTTTTTTTAAAATCTGGCCATTTTTGAAAAGTGATTTTTAAAGTTTTCATTTTTTTTTTTTTGTGCATGGCAACCCGGTTCTAAGGTCAAGTTTTTTTTGCAAATTTTTTGAAGGAGACCCAAGGGGTTCTTTTTTCCCCAATTTAACAAATTCTGCCAGTGGGGGGGGTTTCAGAGGGGGGGGGGGGGGGGGGGGGGGGAAATGTTTTTTTTATTAAAGTTTTTTTTTTTTCCCCATATACATAAAAGGAAAAAAAAGCCCGCCCTGGGGGCCATGTTTTTTAGGGTCGGAAAAATTTTAGCAACTTTTGGTAGAGGGGACCCAGGGAAAATTGTACCCCAATTTATTTTTAAATCTGGGCCCAAAATTTTTTGAAGAAGTGATTTTTTAAAGTTTTTCATATTTTTTTTCTTTTTTTCCATGGCAACCAGAGTTCTACATGGGAAAAATTTTTTTTTAGCAACTTTTTTGAAAGGGTTTACCCAAGGATCATTTCCCGCCAAGTTTAAAAAATTTTGTCCATGGTTTAGAGAAGATGTTTTTAAAGGTTTCTATATATTAAAAATAAGGGGGGAAAAAAGCCTTTTTAGGGCCCAAAATTTTTTTTTATTTAAAAATCTGGCCAAATTTTTTTTGAAAAAGAATTTTTTAAAATTTTCATTTTTTTTTCTTTTTTTTGCCTGGCAAACCCGAGTTTAAGGAAACAATTTTTTTAGCACTTTTGGGAATAGACCCAAGGTATCCCCCGCCAATTTTAAATTTAAAATTTTGTCCGTGGTTTCAGAGGAGATGTTTTTTAAAAGGGTTTTTCTATTTAAATAAAGGCAAAAGCCCCCCCCCGGCAGCCAGTTTTTTTTCGGATGAAAAATTTTTTTAACTTTGGGAGAGGTTGACCCAAAAAAACATCTGTACCCAAAAATTTTTTTGAAAATTGGGGAGTATTTTTGAAAGGGGATGTTTTTTTAAAATTTTTAAAATTTTTTTCTTTTTTTTACCATGGCAACCGAGTTCTTCATGGATAATTTTTTTAGCAAATTTTGTAGAGCCTCACCCCAAAGGAACATTCTGCCAATTTCATTAAAATTTCCGGGGTTTTTGAGGAGATGTGTTTAAAGAAAATTGTTGACCGCAGGGCACGGGGGCACCGGGGGATCACAAAAGCTACCCTTTGGCATTTGGTAGGTGAGCTAAAATATTTGTTTTTTTTTGCTTTGTTTCTAAAAATATAATAATTCATTAAATTAAAACTTTAGGTTTTTAAATTTTGGGGCAAATGGCGACCATTTTTATTGATAGTCCCTATTTCTTTTAAAAAGGCTTTAAAAGGGAAAAATCAGGATTTTGTTACAATAAGACTTTATGACTGTGATGTCTTTTAAATTATTCAGGTTTTCCCTAAGTACGTTATGAAAAAAACCCGTCAGAGCTAGGGAAAATAAAACTGGCCATTTTTAGGATTATTTAAATATTTAAACAAAAGGGCCAAGATGGCCCCTTTGGGCGCCACCTGAGAAAAATATTGCTTAAAAATAAAGTGCTTAGTTAAAAGTGAAATTTGGGTTTTTTTTTTGTGAAATGGATAACTCCCAAAATTTTAAAGTCAAAATCAGTTTAAAATTTAACCCGATTGTGGTTAGGGGGATAAACATTTCTTAAAGTTTAAAAAAGATTTTAAAAAAAATGAAGTTGGGGAGAGAATAAAAAAAGTGAATCGTGAAATCTTTTATTTTTTGTATTAAAAGGGCATAAAACCCCGATAAAAAGACCCATTCGCCACAAATTTAACTCAATCGGACATTTGGTCTTAACAATGTCATAAAGTTTGAAATGATTGCTAAAAAAAGGAAGATGCTAAGTGAAAACAAAGTGAAATTGGCTTTTTTTTTTTAAAAAGGGGATAACCCCCACCTAATTGTGGATCTCAGCATAAACGAACTAACGGACCTTATGGGGCATAACATTGTCAAAAAAATTTTAAGATGTTCTCAAAAGAGGATGCTAGAGGGAAACAAAGTGATTTTGGATTTTTGAATATTAAAAGGGGGATAAAATTCTGAAATAAATTGACGATTCGCATTAAATTTAACTCAAACGAGACCTTTTGGTCTAAACATTGTAATAAAGTTTTTAAGATGATGCTAAAAGAGAAAATGCTTGAGTGTAAACAACTGAAAAACTGGCATTTTTTTATATTAAAAGGGGCAAACCCGACCTAAATCAAAAGATCTTAGTCAAAAACAAACTCAATCGAGACATTATGGCATAAGCATTCCATAAATTTGAAAATATTGCTCAAAGATGAAAATGCTAAGGTAAACAAAGTGAAATAGGGGATTTTTTGAAAATTAAAAGGGGCATAACTTGCCTAATTTTGAAATTTAGCCATAATGAACTCAACGAGCCTTTTGGTCTAAGCATTTCCATAAATTTGAAAAGGATTGCCAAAAGATGAAGATGCAGGTGTAAAAAATTGAAATTGGGATTTTTTTAAATTAAAAAGGGGCAAATCCTGACTAATGGTCGATATTGACATAATCGATCTTGGCCCTGTTTTGGTTTTAAACATTGTAAAAAGTTTGAAGATAATTGCTCATGAAAAAAAAAGCAAAAGGGGAAACAATGTGAAATCTGGCTTTTTTAATTTTAAAAGGGGGATAACCCCGACCTAATGTTTCCCAATCAGCCATAACGAATTGCCGAATTTTATGGTTATAAACTTTTTTTAAATTTAAAGATAATTGCCCTAAAAAAAAGATGCTAGGGGAAAAAGAAAAATTTTGGACGACGGGCGGGGCGGACGAGGCATTCATCGCCTTAAAGCTATCCCGAGCAAACGTGCCGGTGAGCTAAAAAGTACTTTACCAAAAACATTTTTTAATAATCACTGGGTCCCTTTCTTGATCGCGAAAAGGAGTTTATATCCACAAATTTTTCTATCTTTTTTTAATCTCTCTTTTTAAATTTAAAAATGTTGTATCATTGAAAACAAAATTGGGGTTTATTTTATTTTTTAAATGCCAAAAGAAATTATTTTAGTAACATTTGCTATTTTTAAATTTTATTTTAATGCAAAGGGTCTTTTTTGTTTTAAAAAAAAAATTCCTGCTTTATTTTTTTTTTTTTTTTTTTTTAAATTTCCATGACAATTACAGACTTTTATTATCAGCATTAATTGATAAACATAAATTTACAAATTTAAATAATAAACAGCTATTAAAAACATAAAAAAAAATTACCAATATGGGGTTACGAATAGTCAGGTGTTCAGATTGCATTGTCGCGATGTAGCTTGAAAAAAATTTAAATGGCAATTAAAATATGTGATGCAATAAGATTTTTCCTTGTAGTGCATTGATTATTGACAAGTATACCTACACAAAAAAATCTTAATAGTAATACTGGTTATGGTTTTTTTACATTGCTGCCGTTTTGTCATTTTCCCCAGAAAAAAAAATTGGGGAAATTTAGGTTTCAAAAGGCTTGTAAAAATGGGTTTAAAAAAAACAAACGACTGAAAAAAAAGGTTAAAATTGGTTTGGTTAAAAAAACCCAAATTCCTTTTTATACTAGATCTATCAAAATAGGAAATATCATTAAAATTTAAATTAAAAAAAAAAGGAGTACGAGTGGCTAAATTTGTTAAAATACAGGTTGGTGTTTTTAAATACAAAACCTTATGAATGAAATAAATCAATGTTTGTCTGTTTATTGGGGTTTAAATCCCCTCGACAGTATTTCAGTCATTGGAGTGAATCTATTTGGACAGTTTACGTGTGCCAACCTTCGTTTCCCGCCGAGACATGGCTTTAAACCCAGTCACATTATCCTGACCTGGCCAACCATCCTGGAATCCTATCAGTGTTTTTTTTTCCCTTTTATAAAATGGTACCAGAAAGGACCCTTTCACAATTTAGAAGGGGCCAAATTATTCACAATTCAAAAAAAACAATTTTGTAAATTACATGGTTTAGCCCTTCTGTCTATTCTAAATGATTCAAAGTCCATAAAAAATTTCATTTACTTAGAAAAAAAAAGCCATTCCAGCCTTTTTTCAAAACAAAATATTCTATCAGCTGAAATGGCTTTTTTATTCACAATTTTTTAGGAAAACAAAGTAAATTTTTTTCCAAAGTTACGGGGACCGGGCCCCTTCACAATTTTAGAGAAAAAAATCACTGCTTATTCTAGCGCAAGCAGGGAGCTATCCCCGCCAGTACCCTTTTTTTTTTTAACTTTTTGTATATTGCGGCAGGGGTCGAAAACCCCCGACCCCCTTTAAAATTTTTATAGCGTTATTGGGGTAGTTCCTTCCAAAGGTATCATTTTTTTTTCAATTTTGAAAAAAAATTTTCCAAAAAAAAAAAAAAAAAAACATTTCAAACATATATGAGTGAGTGACCCTTTTTAAAGGTACTTTCCAAAAGCCTTTCTGTTGGGCTAGCTTTAGCGATTGATTAGGGGTTGTCTGCTGACCAGGGGGGCGGGGTTTGATCCCCGAAAAGGCCCCGGGTATTTTTTCCACTTTAAATTATTCTTAAAAAAAAAAAAGGATGATTCTTTTGGCTTTCTAGTTACAAATTTTTGGTGCAGTGTAATGTCCAGACAAAAAAAAAAGTTCAAATATTATTTTAAGTAGATTTTAACTTAAAAAAATCCCAATTTTTCCCTAAACAGCGGTGAAAATTTATGGGGTTTTTCCAAGAAACTGAAAAATTATAATGTACCTTAACACTTACAAGCATTTACTCAAGCCATTTTCATTTTTACGTTTTTAATGAAATTTTAAGTTTTTTCAAAACACTTAGAGAACAAGTAGTTTTTGCCCTATTCATGGTATGAAAAGATTTTTAGGCAAAATTATGCAAGAAAATTTTTTTTTGCGGCTCCTTTATTTGAACAAAACCCGCACCGGGCTGAAGCCATGTTGATATCCCCCCATTGGATAAAAATTTAAAAAGATGATAATTTACGACCCTTTTCATGACACAAAGTACGTAAAAGATTGCACCCGTAGTTGTTTTATTCTTTTTCTGTTCGTATCAGTTCATTCGCACGGGCGTTGTTCAAGCGGACAAAGAAGTAATTTTTTATTAACCAATCCCATTTTTTTTCCTTAACTAATTGATTTTCTTTAGCCTTCAAAAAATTATCATGCATTTTTATAAAATATTCTTTAAAAAGGAAATTTTCCCAAATGTTCGTGCTCGCTTTTGTCATCACATTGTCTTTGTATCCCCGTTTACAGGCCCCATCCGATCATTAATTAAAAAAAAGAACCTGCAGGGCCCGTCATTATATCATGTACAGTAAAAAATCAATTATAGCCACGTTTGGGCCGCTGTCAACTGGTTTTAAAAATGTGTGGTCTGATAATAAGTTTAATTTTACAGAAAATGGGGTAAAAAGGTCCCGAGGATAGTGGTCTAATGTGAGTTGCCTTTTTATTAAAGGGGGTTTTTCATATAAATAAGAAATAAAAGACTTTTTGAGGTATCGAAACGCCATTGCAAAAACGAATGGAGTTTTTAAATAAAAATCTAGATTTCTTTAAATTTTTCCCAAATTTTTGATTATAGACAACTAAAAAAAAGTTAAAAAAATATTGTTGTAGTGGGGCCGCGCAATGGTTTTTTATGAATTACTTTCTTCAAAAAAAATATTGCAATTATAGGTTTTTTAAAAAGGCACCTTTTATACATGCATAAGTTCAACACTTTAAAAAAATATTGTTAAAATGTATTTTGAAACTATTTTAATATCAAAACATTGAAAAAAGTAGTATCTAAAAATTTTTTTAACCAAGACGTAAAACCCATAGTACGTTATTTTTACTTCTGCTAAATGAACAAAAAATCTTTAAAATTTTTTTTTTTAAACATCTATGGAATTTTTGATAAACCCTTTTTATTTTAATTTTTATTGTACGTGGGTCACCTCCCCAAAAATGAAAAACATGTATGTAAAAAAAAGAAAGTATGTTTTCCTTATTTTTGTCAGATGTCTACAAAGTCAAAAAGGTCTTTATACTGATTTTTATTTTTAGAAATCTCCTGATCAAATAAAACCTTTTAAATTTCTGAAAGGAATTGAAATATTGTTTTAAAAACCAAAAATCCTTTTAAACGGAAAAAAAGAAAGCGCTTGTCGTCACGTATATGGTGCAAAAAGATAAATTTCAACTTGGGAAAAAGATGCAAAGTTGGAACTTAAGAATTACAAACGGAGTTTTGGGACCAAAAATCTTTTTTGAGGTAATAACGCATGGCAACAGCGGATTTTGACTAAATCGAAGTCCAGAACGTACATAATTAATACAAATTTAAAGTTTTGATTGGCCCCGACTTTTTTTTGTATTTTTTAGGCGTCCTGTTTTTTAAAAGGAATTGATGTGTTTAAAACTGTGTTTAATTATTAGAGCACCTTACGGTTACAAATTAATTATATTATCGTCACCTTATGGATGAAAATTTTTATGTAGAAAAGAAGGTGAGAAAAAAATCAAAATTTGATCACAGGGGTACCCGGGTGGGCCCCACCCCCGAAAAAAGTTACTATTTTTAAACAATTTTTCACATTTTTTAAAAATTTCCAATAGTAAATAATTCAACTAAATAATAATATTTACATTTTTTCTATGGCAAAACTTTGTTCTTTTCCAAAAATTTTATCAATTATTTAAACCTAAATATATCTTAGATATATATCTATAATAAACTAGAATAAACGGTTTCTGTTTCATAAAAGACAATTTTCGTCTTTAATCTTTAGCAATACTAATACAGAAAAAAAGGAAAACGAGTTTAAATAAAATAAAAAATATTTTTGCAATAAACAAAGGTTTTATAAAAAGCCAATTATAAGAAATAGAATAAAAAAAAAAAACATCCAATGTAAAAAATGTTTTTCCAAAGAGTTTTAAAAGGGGTTTGTACAAAATGGAAAAAAAATCATATTGCATGTATTAATAAGAACTATACCTTGTCCAGATTTGGAGAAACACGTGTACCCGCAGGAGCACGTACTTTGAACTGGTTGCGAAACTTTACTACAAAATAAAATGAAATACAATGCATGTTATGTATACATTTATTTAATTAATTTAATAAAGCAAGACATACATATTTCAGGATATCATATAATACGTTTAAAGAAAAAAAAGGTTGCGGTCCCCTTTTTTTATTTCAATATTTTCTTTGGGTCGAAGGTGTTGTGGGGGAGGTGTTACCCTTTTGACATTTTTTTTTTTCTTCAAAAGATCACCACAATGAATTTCATTTACGTTTTAAAATTGCTGAATCAAAAACATAAATTATAGAAAAGCAAGTGACACGGAGAAATACATTTGATTAGTGTGACAATACATTGTTGAAAGAAAAAAAACAGACGCAGCAGTGCGCTGTGGCCTTGATTTTCTTTGAAAAAAATCTGTTTATTCCCTAGACAAGGCACCAAGCAATTGTATCGTATATCTAAAAAGGGGTTTGGAGGGCATGAGGCATTATTTGTAGGGAAACCGAACCAAAGCCATATATTGAGGTAACCGTGTATTTGGAAAGAGTATGGAGAGCGTTTTTTGTGTCACCTGCTGTAGGCAGAGGTGACACATAGGGATCACTTTTCCGTTCGTCTGTCTGTCCGTCGACAGCCCCGTTAAAATTTTTTCCGTCACGCTTCAGCAGGTGGCACATGTGCTCGAGGGGACACTCTTGTTTTACAGTAACTGTTATTGAAAAATAAAAAATATCTGAAACATGTTCAAATAATCACTGTACATACCGTCATAAAATTGTGGATGCCCGGGGTTTTAATGGCATTTTTTAAATTAGCTAAAGGGAATTTTGGAGCCCAAAGTAAAAAAAAAGATAGCGGTTTGTTTTTCCCACCCAGAGAGTCAAAGCTTTTGTATACCGGGAAACCCGCACATTCTTTTAAATATGGCAACAAATCAAAAAAATACCCTCATTATCAAAAAATGTCTTTGTCGTTTTCAAATCGTCTTATTATAGGGTAGTTTGGGTTTTCAAAAATTTTTACTTTTTTGGGAAATAGGATTCTTTGTGAAAGAAAAAAAATATCAAATATATATGTGCGCGTGTCCTCTTATTAGTAATACTTGCTATGTAGAATCGGCCCTTCTAAGTTGAAAATGTGGATTTAAAACAAACATAACTGAACAAAAAATGTTTTAAGAATGTTCTTATACATTTATTTGGGGAAAAATACTTATGAACATATTTTCCGTCGTTTGAAAATAAATTCCACGACTGTGAAAAAAGTTGACAAATGAAATTTTTTTGTTTTATTTATTTTTTAGTTTTGAAGAGTTATTATATTCCCCTTTTTTCACTCTTATTAATAAAAATAAGACATAAAGAAATTGTTATATTAAACAACTCTAAAAAATAAAAATGCGAGAAAATGTACACATATCAAAAATTGATATTCCTATTTCCCTGGTATCATATCGCTTTGCATGTCCCCCAAAACAGTGTCCCCTAGACTTTACACCCTAGGGATTTATATATCAAACCCCGACCTTCACCTCATTTCGTGGATAGAAAAAAAAAGGGCCCACAAAAGCATTAACTGAACTTTTTAAAAGGGTTTCCCATCATCGATCACCCCTAATTTTCGATTAAGGTCATTGCGCCCCTTTTTTTTTTTTCTTTTTTTTTTTATCTATTTAAAAAAGGGAATTTCACAAAAAGAAAACCCCCCCCACTTCCTTAAGTTAGAAGTGGGGTCCGAGGAGATTGGATACATGGTTTAAAAAGGGTTCCCCAAAGGGGAAATATTTTTGGGGGATCTTAGCAACCATGAAATAAATTCATAATTTAATATTGTCACAAAAAGGGAAAAAATTTTTCCCCCGGGGAAAAATTCATTAAAACAAACATTGCTTGTTGGAGAAAGGAATCTTACTTATCTGTCCGTTTATTTTTTTCCGGCCAATTAAATGTGATAAACACTGACCATTTATATATATTAAATGTTGACCCCCTTAAAAAAGGGCTCCTGCCCAAACCCATGTCGATTACAGATGGGTATTTCTCATTATGAAGTTATTCAAACACTAAAACTCCCATATCTTTTTTTCTGGTAAAAAAAAGGGCCCTTGTCAAGTAAAAAATGGAATCAAACTTATTAATTTTGTTTAGTAAAAAGATGTCAACCGGATATTGGAATACATGTCGTATACAAAAAACCCTTTTTAAAATATGTCGTTTTTTAGAAAAAACAACGCTTTTAAAAGTAACCCTTTTGCAAAAAAAAAAAGATTTGTCAATAAGCATAGGCAATTTTGATTGATTTTTTCCAGCATTATTAAATTGATTTGTCCCTTAAATGTACAATATCCCCCTGTCAAAAAGCCTTTCGGGGTCAGTAGTACCTGTTCAATATTTAGAAAAAAGTATTATCAAATACGTTTTTTTTCCCAGGATATGTGACCCCTTGACGTTAGTGATAGAAAAAAAAAGGGGTTTGGTTTTTTTTTTCCCCCGGGTTGGGTACATCGATAACTTTCGTTTTTTTTGTCGCTAAGTTTAAAAATTTTAAACCTGGTGCTTTTTTTATAAACAGTTACCTAAACGTCGTGAAGTTTTTTTTTGGCACATTTTTTGCTTTATAAATGCTGGATTATTTAAAAGGTTATACTTAGTTTGGGCCTTTTTTGTTTAAAAGGGGGGGGAAAATTTTAAAAGGGTTTTCCCATGGAAACATGGAAAAAAACAAGAGATTCCCAAAATTGATGCACAGTTTACCTAGCCCCCACAATTTCATGATATGGAAATGGTTAAAATTTCAAAACGACGGCGGGAACGGTATATGTAAATTGAATTTTTTTCGCCTTTCAGTAAAGAAAAATGATTGTTGGCAACTAAACAAACCCCTCGGAACTTTATAACTAAAAGTCATCAAGATTTGTTTCAGGACTCAATCAGGGTTTTTTCTCTACTTTCGTTCACTTCAGAGGAAAAAAATTTTAAGTTGGAGGAAAAATAATCAGTGAACGATTTAAACTTTAATATCAAAAATGCCATGTGTTTTTTAAAACCCCCCTCAGAAAAAAATTTTTTTAAAAGGGGGTGGACAAATTTAAAAATTTATTAAAACTTGGTTCATTGTTAGATATCATTAAAATCAAATATTGGAATTTTAAAAACTGTAAAAATTCAACGAATTGTTTCATGGTCGATTTTTTAAACCGTCTACAAAAATTTAAAAATATTTTAACTTATATCTTATCACTAAAAAGACTGATATATTAATAAAGGGGGAAAAATTTTTAAAAAATATATCCATGTATTTAAAACATGTATTGCTGAATTTGCCCCCAAACCCCAAACGAAAAAATGAAGCCCCCAGGGTGTTTAATTGGAAAAATGTGAGTTCGGTAAATTATCGAAGCATTTTTTATATAAAGGGAAACCCCCCCGTAAACGTGGGCGGTTTTTTTTAAAAGACAATCTCAAAAAAGCACCTTTTTCAAGTACATAATTTTAAACTTTGAAAAATTTTTTACATATTTCAGATTGTTTAAAAAGACTGTTGAAACCAAATTTGCCTTTTTACTGAATAAACTTATGAAAAACGGGGGGGCATTGCTTTTTTTTTTAGTTTTTGTTTTTTTTATCCTTTGTATAACCCCCAAAAAACGAATTCCCCAAAATATTAAGCTTGTTTTTTCACAAAGTAAACGCCCATGGTTAAGAAACCCAGACTAAAAAGGACACAGTCTCTGTGATATAGACAACTTGTCGTGACACAGGACCCCGGGAAAATCGGTCAGCCCAGAGACGCCCTTGTTTCCCAAAAATGAGGTTCTAAAATGAGGGTGACAATAACTGTCTTAGTGAACATCAACATATTAATAAAATCGCCATATTGACTGACATACAGATCCCCCAAAGAGCATTGTAAATACTTTTTTAAAAAAGAATTTTTTAAAGGGGTTCGTAAAGATTGGGGAGTCAAAAGGTCGATTCGGGAAATTTAAGGGTTTTTTGATGATTATTTAAGATTGTGATTGAAATTTTTGGTCGAGTAACGTTGAAAAAGCAAAGGTTTTTAAAAATTTAAAAAAATTTACTCTTTTTTAAAAAATGCCCTCCCTTCCCAAAACCCAAAAATTTCCCCCACTATGGTTATCAGTCAAAGACAAGTGTTCAGGATTATTATTCATTTACTTTACATAAAGTAATTAATCTCTCTCTTTTCCCCCCTTTCTTTACACCACGCTGTAAAAAGATGTCTCGTACTTTTTTTAAAATTAAAAACCGCATAATTGTTTTTTATTTAATACCGTTTAATTTTTTTTCCACTATAAAAAAAAAATCAAAAAGGGGGGAGTTATCATTTAAAAAAACAAGGCAATAAACAGAAAAAATTTAAAAAAAAATTTTAAAAAAATAAAAAAAAATTAAAAATAAAAATTTTAAACAATTTTTTTTTAGAAAAAAATGACGGTTGGTTAAGTGTAAGATCCCCATTTTCCCTTTTCTCTGAGATATGTTTATTTTCCCCCTACTAAACTACCATTTCATTTCGTTTAGAACCAAACTAATCTTACCGAAAAACATAAAATATCAATTTTTAAAAACCTGCTGACAACAGTTGAAATTGTGTTTTTTAGCAAAAACACTCCTGGGGCGGGGGGGCACAAACCCGGCTTTTGTCATAAATTATGCTATTTGTCATATGTGTGATTACGTTCTTAGCTTTTCATATAGGTGCAAAAATAAATTCATTAATTCTCACATATATTCAAAATTGACACTTTCACCATTTTAATACAAGGGTCATTCCCGGCTCGTTCTAAAATATGCCACCGTTTTATTCGTGTTAAAGTATGTTAGTTGCTTCCCCTCGCGGCGTGTTCGAGTAGAAAATGGATTAAAGTTGTTAAATTTTAGGGTGTAAGTTTTTTAAAAATTACCTTTTTCCCCTGAAAAAATATTTTTCGAGTATAACAAACATTCAATTTCGACAACAGAGGGAAAAAAATTTTCCCATAGTAAGGGCCCAAAACCAATAATCACTAGCATAAAAGGGGCCCCCTTTTCCCTATTTTTGGGGGGGTCGTGGGCGGAGGGCAAAAAAAGACTTTAACACCACTCGCCCCTCACCGCGTGGGGGTTTAATTCTGGCAGGGTCATTTGGATTTTCATGTGAGGAAGCCCCCTTTCCCCCCCGGCTTGGGGGTAGGTTGGTGGTTCTACCCAGAAAGCTTGTCTTCCTCCCAAATGTAATTAGCTGGACGTCGCTATTATGACTGAAATTTTGTCAAAAACGACGGGGTTTTAAATCAAAAAAGTCAAGGGGGAAGTCATTCCGTTTTTTGAGATGACCATTCTTTTTTAAAATTGGCTCAGCCAGATTATTTACAAACGCATTTTTTCCCCAAAAAATGTGAAAAATTGGGGCAACGGGGAAAAAATATTTTTTTTTTAATATGAAGCTAATCATTTAGAGATGTTTCTTAAAATTTGGGGTTTTTTTTAAAAGGGATTAAATCTTATACCTACACCCCCCCTTTTTTTAGAGGGGAAATACCCCCGGGGGCACCTGTTGGAATCACCGACAAAAAGCTGGGTTTTGTCCTGAAGTCAAACACCATAATCTTGCCCCTGATTTTCGGAATTACACCTCAAAAACGGTAGTATAATGAGAAATCTTAGATTCGATTTCCCTTTTGCTCGTATCACATTTGATGACTTCATAAATACACAGCTTTTTAAATAAACAAAGGGGTTCCCGACACTACTTTTGAAGAAGTTTTTTTTTCTAGATACGGTTAAAAAAAGTGATTTGCTTGCTTACCCCCTTTTTTGGGAAAATCAATATGACAAGGTTGAAACTGTGAAGAATAGGGCCCCATTTTTTACGTTTTTGAAAATATAAATCTGGGAAATTGGTTCTACGGTAAAGGTCGTGACCCCAAGTGTTTTGGAACATCGGCATTCCCCCCAAGGAAATTAGTGGGGTTTATGCGTTATGGCTACAGGAGTTATAAATTGAAAAAAAATTTTCAAAAAGGGCGAAGAAAACGATAAACCCACCTCAAAATTTATTAAGTATGTATGTGGGCGGGTAACAAAGAAAAAGGGTTATCACGCCCACTATCAGCATCTTTCCCCGCCCTTGGTCGAATCTTCCTTTGGGCCATGAGCTGAAGCCGATTTTGCAGATTTTAAAAAAAATGCAAAAAAAAAATTTTAAACTTAAAAAAATATTACTCTATCATATTAGTATATTAGATAAAAAACTAGCCTATCACACATATGCATATATTATTATTTTTTAAAAAACGGGTATCAAAAAAAAATTTCAACAAACATCTTTTAGAAACCCAAGCGATATTTTTAGAGCAAAATTTTTCTAATTACATGTTCTCATTAATGCATTTAGAGAAAAACTGTTCTTGGAGACGCAGAAATTTCAACAAAGCCGTTTAGTTTTAAATTTTTGGTTTAAATTCAGTCTAAGTTACAATTATTTTTATAGTATAAAATATGAAAAGGTTAAATTTTGGAAAAGGGAAAGATTAAAAACCTATAATTCAAAAAAAATTTTACCATTATAAAAGGGCATTAGATATTTGATCCAAAACAATAATACGTTTGTACAAACCCCAACGAGAAACGACAAAATTTTAAAAAAAAAAGCGGGGAAACAATTCATGTTAATGATTAGAAATTTCCCTTTTATACGTTTGTAAGGATATTGGGAAAAAAATTTTATTGAAAAAAACACCCCCCAACACACACACCAACTTGTGAAAAATGGATTACTTTAAAAAAATGGAAAACTATCCGAAAAGAAATTTGAAAAAAAAAGTTTATGACGTTTTAAAAAATTTTAAAGATTTGTGATCTTGTTCATCAAAAGAAAAGCCTTAAATGAATATGCAATGTTTTTAGCATTTTTTTACTTTCAAACATACGAAGGATAGTATTTTTTTAAACTGATAGTTATTTAAATGTGAAAGCTAAAAATGAAACGATTTACACGGTTTTTTATTTTTAATGGACTTTTAAAAAGGGCAATTAAATATCCCCCCCAAATTAAAATTTAATTTTTAACACATTGAAAAACCCAGAGTTTTCGTTTCAGTATTAAGATATTTTTTAAAAAAACACGAAAAATTTTATACATTTTAAAATAGCTACTGTAAATTTAAAATTTACAACTTAATGCGGATAACATCAGAGGGGCCCCCCATTTTTTTCCCTTAAAAATTTTAAGCGTTTTTACTGGCGTCTAAATTAAAACTATGATATATTGGGTATGTTTTTTAAAATTTAACTTGCATGAAAATTTAATGGAATCGTGACTCAAAACTATCGCTTGAGAAAATCAAGTTTATGTGAAATCGTGTTATACGAACATGTGTTGAAAAGACTTTTTAAAACCCATTTGGGGGGCCGTAACTATTAGTAAAGCCTAAAAAATTTTAGTAAAAACCCTATTTAGCAAAGGGGAGGCTTACGGTATTCACCCAAGAAAGTCCATTTAGCCGATTTAACATAAATGCTGTTTTAATAAACTAATGCAGCCCATTTGCATATTAAACTTATTAAGTCGATTAAGCCTATTTACATTTTTAAGTATATTTAAATTTTGAAAAAAGTAGGCGGATTAAGCCTATTTAGCGTACCCAAAAGGGAAAGTTTTGTTAAAGCATAAGTACGCCTTTTAGGGCTATTTTAAGTAACAATGGACATTATATGGGGAAGCAAACCTATTCAGGAAATAAAAAGCTAAACCAACCCCCTATGGATTTTTTCTGACGTAAATAGAAATATACGAAAACTGTTAGTGTTAGCACATTGTAAGTACCCTGGGGAAAAGTCTGATGAACAATGAACAGATGACAATAATTTTTCATAAAGGAAAAATATTTCAATTTCCGAAAGACAATTGTTTAAATGTTATTTTTTTTTAATATAGTTAAAGTAATTATTAAGTAAATCATCATCATAATGAAAAATTAAAAAAGAGAAGGTGAGGGGAGGGAGAAAAAGAGAGAGAGAGAGGAGAGTTTAAAAAAATACAAATTATATATTAGGCCCCTTCCCCAAATTTTTAGGAAAAAAAAAAACCTGTCAAATGCATATGTCAGCATGGGAGTTTTCCAAAAAAAGATGATAGCAATTTGTTCACAGTAATATGAGTTTGGGGGCAAATTCAAAATGGGGTAAATGGATGGAAGTTGTTATGGCCATAAATAACCCATATAATTGCGCAATGAGTGTTTTTGGGGTCAGCCCTGGAGCTAAAAAGGGTTGTGGATATGATCCCGGCCACGACATTTAAAAATCATAAAAAATGGTCCTGGTATGGCTCAATTTTTTGGTACACTAGTACCAGGATAGTTGGCCTGGCATCAAAAAAATGTGACTAAGTTAAACCCCAGAAAGGTATCTATGGCTGATTTGCTGTGTAGAAGCAATATGTCTGCCCCAAGTAGAAATTCAGGACTGTCCCAAAATGACTTGCTTTTGAGTTTACGTCGCTTCGAAAGAATTTCAGTCTTAGCGACTTTCCCGCTAAAAAAAGGGGGAGGAAGATCCCAAAAGCATGGGGGCAAACCGGGTAGAACCACCGACCTACCCCAAGCCGTGGGGGCTTCCCCACATGAAAAATTTAAATGACCCGCGTTTTGGTTCGAACCCACGTTTGGGTTTGGGGCTGAGTGAATATTAAAAATCAGCGACATTACCCTCTCAAACATGGAGGCCCAAGGGGCTGTCCCAATTCATTTGACGCATACTACGTACAAATTCATATATTAATTGTGATATGTAATCAGGCCCTACTGAAATATTTATTAGTTTTATTGCCCTATTTGGTTTATACTAATTTAAATTTTAGAGGGTTTTTTTAATTTTTTAAAATGTTTGGATGAAAAAACAGCTGAATTTAAAAAACAAATTAAAAGTTAATATTATATTTTTCCCCCCCTTTTATTTTTTTGGTACACATACCCTTAATTAACGGCAAGAAATTAGAAGAATCCTTTACGGAAAAAAACAATCGATGATCGCCCTGAAACTTTCAAACACTCAAACCATTATACATGATCATCATTCAACCTCCAAAAAGCTGTAATAACCAGACCGGATTTGAACCTGGGGCCCTATGCCCCCAAAAATTGGTGGTTTCCCAATGACCAACTGAATTTTGATCTTCACATACCGCACCAAAAATTGGCTTCTTACATTTAAAAAAAAGAAGGGCAAGGGTGCCCTAACTTTTGAAATTTGGGGGGTTTCCAAAGCATTTTCTGGGTTTTTTCCCTTCCAAAGTCTGTAACTCTTATAAAGAGGCCTTTCATTTGAAAATAACAAACCCATAAAAAATATTTTTTATGGATAAAAATTTTGCAAAACTTTTGGGGGAGAGAGGGAAAGAGAGAGATGCATTAAGCACAATTTGCATTTAAATTAAAACCAGCAAGTAAAGTTTTAGAAAAATCGTTGATTGAAAAACAATCGATTTTCAAAGTTACTAAATTCATATGCAAAAAAAACAGAAAGAGAAAGGGGGAGAGAGTGGGGAAAAGGCAGTTTGAAACTTTTAAAAAAGAAAAAATGGGGTTACTTTTTTCGTTAACAAAAAAGTAAATGTGTACTTATTGCTCCTTTGAAAAGCAAGTTGTGCATTACTGTAGACGTTTTTAAATATCTGTCTTTGTTTTTTCCCCCATTCCCACTATAATTAATCAAACAAGTTGCTGCATAAACTGTAGACGCTTAAATATCTGTCTTTTTTTTTTACCCCGATTACACTATAATTAATCACACAAGTTGCGGAAAAGTGTGACGCTTTAAATATCTGTTTTTGTTTTTCCCCCGATTACACTTAATTAACACAGAAATAAATTACGTCAATAACGTCATCATGGGCTAAAAATAAAATAATTTTTTGCATTCTGATTGTTCAGGTGATAAAAATTTAAAAAATTTACCCAATGTTTCTGAAAATAAAAAAGGGTTTGTCGAGGAAAAAGATCGTTTTTCTTGGTGGACTGTTAAAATTTCCCGATCGAAAATTTCAAACCCAACGGACAAGTATTGATCAATCTTTTCCCTGTCGGAGCAAATTCCGATCAAAAGATGTTGATTTTTAAATCGCTGTATCTTTTTAATTTATGGATTGATTTTTTTTAAAAGATTTTTTTTTGGGAAAACTGGAAACTTGTTCTTTCAGAATAATTGGGTTAATGGTGTAAGGCATTAGTGTTGTTTAAAGTTTAGGGGAGAAAAAAAAAAAGTTCAATAAATTCACCGACGGGGGTTTTATTAAAATTGAGGATTTTTTTAGGACGTAGGAAGGATATGGTTTCTTGGGAGTTGAACCCAGTCCTCTTGGTAGAACCCCAAAAAGGGTTTCCCCACTAAACCAAAATTTGATATCCTTCTTTCCCTTTGGGGCTCAATTTGATTAAAATTAAAAAAGACCACCTGTTGGATTGGGTTTCAGAGGTTTTATTAGTAAAAATGACAATGGAAAAAAAAAAAAATTTTTTGATTTAATGTAGCATAAATCAAAAATTTGGATATTTGGATACATAATTATAAAGGATGATATTTGTTCTTTTTTTCTACAAAAAAGTGATATTTTCAATTTCCCCAAACCTTATGGCCTTAATAAAACCAATTATGTTTTAAAGGATACATTCCGTAATGATTTTACATTTAATGAAGTAAATTCCTTTCTTATTTTTCTTAAGCCAAACCAACATAAATCAAAATTTTCCCAAAGGGCAGTGAAACCCTTTTCTGAGTACTGGATAATGGGAATATTAACTAATTTAATTTTTTTTTTTTTTTCGTTTAAAATAAAACCCCCGGGAAAAAAGGACATTGGCCAAGAATTTTAAAAAAAAAAAGGTAGGGTTTGAGTTACTGCCCCTTTCGCGATGAGTTTCTTTGAATGAAAATAAAACTTTAGGGACACCCAAATTTTAAGTGAAAATGTTTAATTGTTATGGAGAAGTGAACAAAAATAATAAAAAAACTTAAAGGACACTTTTCGTCGAGGGTTTGGTCATGACGATAGTCCCTTTTTGAATTGTGAAAATAATAAAAAGTTTCCTATTTATCTATTATTTGTCAAACTTTTATTGCCCCTTACCGCAATATGATATATCAGATAAGGGAAAGCAAATGATGTCTTTTAATTTTTTTTTATTGTAGGATAATAAAATTTTTTAAATTTTTTATGATATAATGCGCAATAATCATTATTATGAGCAAAAAAATTTATTTTAGGAGTAGAAGTTTTTTTATATTAATTTTGTATGCTGAAAAAACCCCGCTCAAATTTAAGAAAGGAAACCAGCTAGGGTTTTAAGGGAAGGGAAACAGCTCAGTTTAATTTAATGGAAACCGCTCAAGTTTTAAAATTTTATAGGGCTTTCAAAAATGATTTTTGAGGAATGTTTTTATCATTTTTCATCAAATTGAATTCTAAGTTTTCGAAATTTTTTTGCCCATGTGTTTGATATAGTTTTGTTAAATTTTAAAAAGTGTTTACAATCTTGTCCTAACATTTTTTTAAAAGTGAACTTATAGACTTAAATTTTTATCATATAGTTTTTTTAAAATCGTCCCTACAGTTCAAACCCGAGGACAAAAGAAAATCCTTTAGTTGACGTGTGTCGCCACGAGGAGGCACTGTATAGGGGTTAGACCATGGAGAGGCTTTTATGGCAGGGGAGCTGTGTTCCTTTTTCGCCAGAAACTGGCTAGCCAGCGGTGGATGCTAAAGCACCCCCCCACCAGACGCGTCACAGGCCCTTTTTGACACCACACACTTTAGCCCAAAAAACTGGGGGGACGTTATCATCAAAATTGTATCTGTGAACCCCAAACAAAAGAGAATTTAACTTTTATTTCTGAATATTGTGTGCCATTTTTAACGCCCATTGACAGGTCTATGAAATAGGCTAAAGAGGAAACAAAATAGATTTTTAATATGAGACACAACAAAAAAGGGAAAAAAGATAGAAAAAAGACAATGAAAAAAATATATGAGAAAAAAAAGTTTTAGAAAAAAAAAGAAATACAAGTCAAAAAAAAAAAGGGAAAAAAACCTTTTAAAGGAAAAAAAAGGAAAAAAATTAAAATAAAATAGAAAAAACAGGTAAAGAAAAAACAAAACCCCAAAAAAAATAAATCCCAAAAGTTAAGAAAAAAATTAGAAAAAAAAAAGTGGGAAAAAAAAAAAATTTAAAGGGGAAAAGAATTAACTACCCTTAAACAAATTTTCCCCCCGTTTTTTTTCATAAGTATTAAGAAATAGGGATGGCGGGGACTATTTCAGTAACTATCTATGAAGACCCCAAACATATAAGAATATAACTACACTTAAACCAAATTTTGCCCAAATTCATAAGTAGTAAAAAATGGGGGGATGAGCTGGACTATTTCAGAAACCTACACTAAAAGACCCCAAACATAAAAGGGAAATATAAATCCCATTTAAAACAATTTGGCCCGACTTCATAAGTAGTAAAAAATGGGGGATAAGCTGGACTATTTCAGAAAACTATCTATGAAGACCCCAAACATAAAAGAATATAACTACACTTAAACAAATTTTCCCCGCTTCATAAGTAGTAAGAAATGGGGATGAGCTGGCCTATTTCAGAAAACTATCTATGAAGACCCCAAACTATAGAATTAATTTACACTTATAAAAATTTTCCCCGGGCCCTTCATAAGTAGTAAGAAATGGGGGATGAGCTGGAAAATTTCATTCACTACAAATGAAGCCCCAAAAATATAATATGCAATTGCACTTTGAATACTTTTTTATTTTTGTGAAGAGACAGCATGGGAAAAGAGACAGTATTTTGGTAAAGGGAGTCTGGGTGCGATCCCCTAGCCTTAGCGAATAGCCCCCTTTGGTTCTTTACGTGCCCCGGTGTATAGCACCGATCAGGGGATGAAATTTTTCTCGGTAGAACCGGGTACGGGGGGCCCGAGCTCCCAAAGCAGACCCATTTTGCCGATTGCCAGAAAAGGGTTTGGGCACTGGTCCCCAATTTGTAGGCCCTTTCGTTTGACACAGTAGTAAAAAATAAGAAAAATCTTACATGTGCATATTGGAGCGGGCCCACACTTTCATCTTTTACCATTCGGGGTAGTAGTGCTTGGTACCATCTTCAAACCAACAAGCTGATTTGAACGGCATTAGGGTCATTTGTGCAGTTGAACCAACTGGCAGAAACCCCCGACCAACTGTGAATAGAGTGTAAAATTAAAAAGCTTGATGAAACTTTTTTAAAACAGCTTGTTCACAAAAAATCATTTGCTAAGCATTTGTTTTTTAAAATAAATTTTTATGTATTACGTTTATCAATTTCCCCTTTACAGAGACCTGGTCCCATATTGCAACATTTTGTGATTGTTTAAAAAAAAGGGGGTCAGGGAAAGCACGGTCAACTCCTCTAGCACCTTGACTGCATTATTGGATCCTTAAATTATCTGCATGTTCATTTTTCTTTTTCGACTTCAAAATAATCATAGTATTATAATATTTTCCCCCTATAGTGCTGCAAATGCAAAAAAGAGCTGTCAGAGGGGCAGACACTCGACTATTCAAAAAAGTTGGTTTAAAAAAAATGAAAATATATTTCCCAATTTTTGTCTTTCACATACCCTGTATTAATAATAGTCAAAAATGATAAACCGGGGATAGGCTATTTTTTATAATTTTATTTTTTAAACTTTAAAAATTTTCCCGCCCCATGAAATTAGGGGCCCTTTTAATATTTCTTGTAAATGGTTTCAAAAAGCAAAAAAATGCCTATGGATGGAATAAATAGTTTTTTCTCTGTTTGAATTACCCGTCTTTGATAGTATCTTCCTGCAAAATTGAACCCATTTTCAAGTTGTAAAAAGACCCCAAAAATTTGCATTTAAAACCAAATAAAATTGTTAACTTGTTATACTGGATGGTTGGACATTTTTGTGTGAAGTTTTAATCAGGGTTTAAAACCCCCGGTTTTCTGAGATATAGCTTTAGTTTGTTTTGGGGAAAAATGACCTAAAAAATTAAAAAATAAAAATATGAAAAAATTTTTTAAAAAGTTCATTATTTTTGCCCAAAAAGCAAGAAACAGTTTTGGCAGTCTTAAGTCAACTAAAGGTGCTGAATAGTGTTCCAAGTTTCCAAATATTAGTTTTTTGATACTTCATGTGTTTAAAAGGGTTTAAACTAAAAAAATTTTACCCTTTTCCAGGATGAAAGCCAACTCCGACCCCCGCAATATTTTAAAGGAAAAAAGTTCAAAATTAGGTGAGCCCATAATGATATGCAGCAGTGTTCGAAGTAGTAAAAGAGAGGAAAATGATGTAGGGAAAAGTTGTATCAGTAGTGGGACTAGTAGTCGTTGAAATTGAAGAAAAATGATTTGGGATGAAAAAGTAGTTATGAAAAAAATAGTAGTAGTAGTAATAGAGTAGAGAAATTAACCCGGTAATCTCCATGGACAAGAAACAAACCCGTCTGCTTTTCATGAAGTGCTCAAACCCCCAAAAATACTTCTCTGGGTCAAGGGTTTAAGGCTTGTTGTGACTTTTAAGAACGTTTCCTGGTGACAGAATTGATGCTGCAGGAGACCTATGAAGCCAAAAGCTTTTGTCAATTCCCCGAATTGAAAAAAAAAAAAATATATAATAAACCTATTTCAATATTCAAAATTTCAACACTAAATCATCAAATATATAGTGGTCAAAGAAAGAATTTAAAACCACCAGTATAATTTAAAAACCCAGCCTGTAGCCCGACAGTGATCGGGTTTTTTATATCAGTCGTTTAAAGCTCTCATTATCACTCGTCTCAGCTTATCAAAGGTAAAATATAGTGTTTTGTAAAAAAAAACAAATCTGTTTGAACAATAAAAAAAATGCTTGACTTAAAATTTATATAATGGGTATACAAATACAAAAGCGGACATTTAAAAAAAACCCAAAGAACCCAAAACCCCTTACATTTTCAAAACTTAAGAAGTTCACTGAGTGTTTTGCAAAAAATTTTGGGTAAGAAAATATATTTCATTAATTTTTACTCTGGTTTCATCTGGTTTTGCAATCTTTGGGGAAGGTGTGAATGATAAAAAAATCATCATCATTCCCAACAACATCTAAAAATTTGTCGGGAGTTCCCGTGGTCTAGTCCGCTGATCCAGTATTAGTCCAAGGTATAGTTGTGTTTTGCTTTAATGCCCCATGCCCAATATTTCAGTCATTTGGGGACTTTTGTCAACTTGAGACAGATAGGGTGCTCCCCACACTGCAGTTTTAAAGCCGTAGACATGTGGCATGATAACATACCCATTCACATTATCTTGCCATCGGACCAACCCAGTCCGGGAAAACTCCCCTTATATGTGAGCAAACAAGCAAGGGAGCTATCCCTGTACCATTGTTCCTGACTTTGGGTTTGGTCATATCATCATCCCAATTCAACGCATTCTACAAACTGTAGGGGCCCGTGGTCCGTCTGTGGATCAAGTACAGGCCCAAAACCCAAGAAAAGTTGAGAGTGGAGCGGGAAACAACAATTTGTTTTCCGCCCTATCAAAGGGGGATAAATTTATAGTTTTGCAATTTTAAAAGTAGGCGTGGTTGTTAAGCAAACCGGCCCACTCCCTGTGGGGAAATTTGAAATCTTTGAAATCTTCAAGAAAATTTTAAAAACCCTTTTTTTTCAGGGGATTTTGGGGGGTTTTTTTTTAAAGTGAAATTTTGGTTTTATGCAGGGGGACAGGTCCACTTGACTCATATAGTTGTTAGTTTACCTAGCCACCTCCCCCAAATGCTCACACGGACAAGAAGCAACCAACGTCTCCATTGAATGAAGGGGCTAAAACCCAAAAGATCTCTCTGGGGACTAAATGATGAGGATTGTTCTCAGACTTTGTAGACACTGCTTTCTGATGACAGAATGGGTTGCTGCATGAGATATTGAGTCGGGGACATAAAACTTTTTTTTTCCAATCCTGAAAAAAAAATGTATCAATAAAAGTTATAATTCATATTCCTAATTTCAACCCCTCAGTCATCTATATTAAAGTGATGAAAGGGCCCTTTAAAAAACCCCCAGAATAATTTCGGAACAGTCTGTAAATTGCAGACTGATAGGTTTTAAATCAGTTGGGTGAAAAATGTCACTATCATTTTGTCTTAGCTTTTTAAAAGGTAAAAAGGGAAAATGTGTTGTAAAAAAAACCAAAACAGTTTCAAAAGAATAAATGGCTGGGTTACAATATAAAATTTACCTTGTTTTGTTTTGAAAGAGGGGGTGCGCAAATACATGAGATTTTTTTTTGTTTTTCCCCAACTTTACCCCACCCACTAGGAAGCCCTTAAAATTTTAAAGTCTAGGGTAGGGTACACAGTATATATTTTCATGCGTAAAATTTTATATTAAAACTTGATCGTACATTTTAATCGTTTTTGATCTTCCTGATTCAAAGTTTTGCACTTTTAACTATTAAATTTAAAAAACAAAACTATTTACTGGTTAACTTTTTCGTTTTAAAAAGGAATTAGTTGCTATCGACTCACCGCTGTCGTGTTTCTTTGGTTTGTAAACACGGTCAAAGCTTCGCCAAAAATACCTCTTACAACCTCAGTGTCGACCAGACGGTCTCAACTTCCAGATCGTCAAGTATTGCGCGACAAAAGCCGCGTTTTGGTTTTGCATGCAGTGTTAGGGATCTGCCCAAAGTGTTGTTTTTTTTAAAAAGTTTACCGTTTTTTCCCCCGCCTTGTGTAATCATATTTGAAGCAAACGAATAGAAAGCGTTTAGATGAACGACAGAAGGATTTGTTTTATTTGGGTAAACACAAGTCAGCAAGCAATGTAGCGGAAATTACCTCCCCTAAAAAAATGCGGGGGAAGCCGTAAGCGGACAAAAAAATTTAAAACCCCGGACCCCATTTAACGCCCCCCCCAAAAAAAAAATTAAAAAAAAGTATTTTAAATTTTTCTAGTATCTGTTTCGGTGATTTTTGAAAAAGGACAAAAAAAAAATAATTTCAAT